>NJET01000003.1:21936-68901 GCA_002591415.1 Ophiocordyceps australis | reverse complement strand
AAAAAAAAAAAAAGGTAGCTTGCGCAGGCGGGCAGTGAATAAGGGCTGCAATCTGGTTATACATTGGTGGTGGTTTGACTTGTCTGTCCATCTCTGTCGTTGCACCATTTCTTCTGCTTCTGTGTTGGTTGTATCTTGTGCACTAGTCAAACAAGTCGAAAGCATCGGCAACCCAAAGCCTACCACAAGACCAGCTAGCTGTTCCGCAAGGACAAGAGGGGTTGCAGAGCAAACACGTTGTCAAAAGTCTTTTGACCATCCGTCTATGACGGATCAAGACGCCGTCACGTTTTGAACACGTGCCACTCTGAGTCGATTCTTCTGGCAACACAAGCAACCACACAGCGCCAAACACAAAAAACATAATTTTGTCACCCTCTTTTTTTTTCTTGTTCGTCTCTTGACCGACAACGCTCTTTTGGAACTTGGATTGTGAACCGCTTCCTGGGTCGCAACCCGTTCCCTTGCAGCACGGCCTGCTGCGCCTACAAGAATCCGTCGCCTGTCTCCTCAAATTCGTGCCTTTCGACTCAATTCATCTCATTCCTTCTTTGCAATCACCAACATCGACTTGTCCTTGAAGGAACCAATCAACTTCTTTATCTCGCAACTTCGACTCTACCAATCTTTTCCTGCCTTTACGCACCCCGTCAATCCTTACTTCGAGTCATCAACCTCGACACTCTGATTTTCTCAACAAGAATCAGCAACAATGCCTCGCAATACGGCTAACCCACGTGCTGGCCTGCGCCGCCGCGCCACTATCCTGCTTGCCCTTGCGGCTGCACCAGCCTCAATCTCGGCCCATTCGTGGATCGAGTCTGCGGTCAAGGTGCTGCCCAACGGTAGCTTTACCGGTCCCGAGGGCTTCCCTCGTGGATACGTGCCTCGTGGCACGCCCGAGTTCAGTGATTTGCATGCTCAGCATCTCATTCCTGACGGTGGCGTCTACAATGGCAATGAGGTGCTCAACAAGTTTCCTCTGGATGTCAACTCGCCTCACCCCATGCTTAGTGCCAGGCCAGGCGACAAGGTGGCCATTCTCCATCTCGAGAATGGCCACGTCTCGCTTCCGCAGGCTCAAGCCAACAAGCCGCTCAATCGCGGCAATGTCTATCTCTACGGCACCAGCCAGCCCAAGGAGCACGAGAAGCTCTTTGATGTGCATCTCGTCTGGAACCGTGAAGGCACCGGTGGCGATGGCCGTGGTCGCTTGCTGGCAACACGCAACTACGACGATGGCCAGTGCTATCAAGACAATCATCAGGCCATTGCTCAGGAGCGCGTTGCCAAGTTGGCAGCCGACGGCGCTAAAATCGAAAAGGAGCTCAAGTGCCAGTCCATCATTACGATTCCCAGCGATGCCAAGCCTAATTCCATCTACACCGTCTACTGGTACTGGGACTGGCCTACGCTGAATCCTGACAAGATTGACATGGAGGCCACCAAGGCCGGCCAGTACCCTTGGACGGGATCCTTCATGCGGGGCGACAAGATGCCCGAGGGCTGGAAGCAGGACCAGATCTTCATCAACGAAAGCTACTCGAGCACCATTGACATCAAGATTGTCGATGAGCTGCCCGGAGTCGTGGCCTACGAGAAGGGCACTGAGCCGCAGCCCGGACTTGGGGGTATTTACGCCAAGGGTATCAAGGAGCAGATCGACAAGGATTTCGATATTCAAGTTCCCAACATTGGCGGCGCCGCCCTCTCTCCTGGCGGACCCAAGACAGCCGTGGCTCCTCAAGCTACCCCTACGCCTTCGACGGCAACGGCAGATGGCTCGCCAGCCATTGCTTCTGACACGTCTGGCAGCGGCGCGTGCGCTCCCGACGTAGTCGTCACTGCCACGGTTACTAACAATGCAGCTCCATCCAAGACTGATGGCAGTTGCGCTGCCGACGAGACAGTCACCGTGACGGTTACCGCGACGGCAGCCCCTGATTCGGACAAGACTAGCCAGGTGCAGAAAATCAACCCAGAGACCGTGACCAAGACGGTCTCGGTTTCTGCTCTGCCAACAACCGTTCAACAGACGGTCTATGTCACAACCAAGCCAAATGGTACCCAGACTGCGCCGTCTCAGCTCGAGCCTTCAACCACCATGCTGACGCTGACGACGCGCATTGCTGCCAAACCAACGGCTACCACTACTCCTGCGGCCGAGCCAAGCGCGCCTCAGGCGAGTAAGCGGCACGTCCGCGACTTTGCCCGCCGCTAAAGCCTGGCACAACGGGTCTCCTCTTCCTCCATTGAGGAGATGTGGGAACAACGACCGTGACGTGCAGGAGACGGGCAGGGCTTTGGCTGGCCGCAAAAAAAAAAACCATCTTCTTCTGGTACATAGAAAATTTCCTTCTTCTTTTTTGTTTTTTTGACAAGACGACACCGTGCAAAACTGGTTCAACGAGCAACAAATCTATTGTTGCTGTTGTTCTCTGGTGTCTTGTCTTGGGCGCAAGGAAATATAGCACGGCGACATGCCAAGAAGGTGCTAGGGCGTTGGGACTAGGATTGTCTTTACACAAGGGTCGGTCAAACAGACAGACAGCCTGAATAAAAAACCTATTTCAAAAAAAAAAAAATTGCCATTTTCAAGTTTTCTTTCTTCTCTATTTTGTCTCTTAAAATTATGCTGGCGAATTTCTAGTGTGACATGTGGGTCAAGAGTAGAAGTTTCCATTTACTGTTTTTTGCCCTCGATTATTATTCTTGTAAACAGTCTGACAAGGTAGGTCAAAAGTGTTGTAAATCAAGGACTACAAGTTTTCTTTCCCTTTATTGAGACTATTTTCGTAAACAGTGTGACATGTAGGTCAAAAGTGTTGTAAGTCAAGGACTACACAAAGAGAATTCATGATTCACCATTTAAAAAGACGTGTAGTACAGAAACTCCCTTTGACAGGAATTTCTCTCTATAGGACAGGTACACCTTGAATCGGCATCTGCTTGTTATACATGGAAACTTTGTGGCCTGCTAGTAGCTCGAAGCCGGTTTTCAAGCCCATTTATCCTCCAATGATGAGGTCTAACCTGCGTCCCGTGTCCATGGCTGTGTGAACATGACGAGATGCAAACTCGTGACATGGGGTCATGAGAGCCTTGTAAGAGCAGTAGATGGAGGAAAGGGAGGGCTAATGAGGCAAGTGGCATGGCGCAAACACAAAAAAGAAGCCACTTCACATTTCGCCGCACTGGGCAATGGCAACGTCGAGGTTAGGCACGTCCTTGCCACGATAGCCCGTCTTGGTGGCCTCCATCTTCTTGACTACGTCCATGCCGTCAACAACCTTGCCAAAGACGACATGCTTATTGTCGAGGAATGGGGTGGCGACAGTGGTGATGAAGAACTGTGAGCCGTTTGTGTTTGGGCCGGCATTCTACAACAGCTGTTAGCCACCAGCCCGAGGGGCAACAGATGCAGAAGACGCACCGCCATGGATAGCAAGCCAGGCTGGTCATGTTTGACAAGGAAGTTTTCGTCATCAAACGACTTGAACCCCCAGATGCAAGTCGAGCCTGACCCATCGCCGTTGAGAAAGTCGCCGCCCTGACACATGAAGTTTGGGATCTAGCAGCAGCTGGTCAGCAGTCTCTTGTTCTCATGGGCCGAGTCTAGAGACACAACGGCGCCAGGACAACAGACGATGCGGTGAAACTTGGAGCCCTTGTAGCCCTGGGGCCGGCCAGATGCATCGCGGCTTTCGCCAGTGCAGAATTGGCGAAAGTTTTCGGCCGTCTTGGGAACCTTGTCCTTGAAGAGCTCAAAGGTGATGCGGCCGAGCGGCTCTCCTGAACCGAGACAAGGCTGTTCAGCGCAAGCAAACCAGGGCGCGCGCAAGGCAAGGCTTGGCACCTCCAAGAGTAATGTCAAAAAAGACGCTGGCAAACTGTCAGTTTTTGCGTCATCATTGCACATGCTTTACAAATTACATACAGTGGGTTTCCCGAGTCTGGCAACTTGGTGGGCGGCATGGTGACGACGCCGCAGCCCTACGTTTTATTGGCTTGGCGGCTCAAGGCGTGACTTGATGGGGCAGTGTGAGTGAGAGTAAGAGTGGGAGGTGGTGGCATTTGTGGTTGGCATTGGTGATGCTGGCGATGAATCGCGTCGCTGAGGAAATGGCCAGGCTGGGCTTAGTGTGAGGCCCCGCTTTTTAATATGGCTCTTGTTGGTAGAGGCGATACATGTAAATAGGTGGGCTGCTTTTTTTCTCCATTCTTGCCAAAGCAATATATACTATATATACATAGTATGTATATTTGGAATCAAAGGCCAAATATTGCGCGTCGGCACTAACAGCAACAATCACCAGACATGGCAGCAAGAGAGCCGCGTCAGACAGCCATGGGGCTGTGCGGTAGCGTCTGCGACTCTGACGCAGGCGCCACTACATCGTTGGTAATCAACCCGAAGTTCCGAAGGTTTGAATCAATCCAGGTGGTGAGCCAGCAGCAGCAGCCAACGATTCGTTAGTGACGTCAGCATTGTTGAGTGTGTGTACACACATCAAGACAGATGAGGGATAAGAGACGACGGGTAGCACCATGGATCGGTTGGCTCGGCATGCCATGGGCGGCATGCAACGAGGTGCATGCTGAAGCGGCCTGCATGTGCGAAGCAAAGGGGACTGGAGCAAAATGTCGGCGAGGAATGAAATGAAGTGATTAACATTGGATTGATTTTTAAGAGCCAGAGAAGCAAAGTGAGAGACAAGTCTCCTGCTTGCAAGGCGCACTAGCCGGCCATGGTTTCGGCTGGGGCAGGCACCTGGGCGACGCTGGTGGCTTCTAGCACCGGGGCCTGAGAGACGGGGGCACGAGGCACCGTGCGCCACGCACAGTGGTGGTGGCAGTGGGCGTTGCGGATGCAGATGCTAAATCAATTCGAGTGCGAGGAGCAACGCCCGTGTAATATCATGTGTGTGTGCAATGTAATGTGTAATATACTTGCATGCGCCTGTGACACGGGCACGACAAGACTGTAGAATTCGACTTGGATGCATGCAACCTGTACTGTAATTCAGGGAGATGAGGCCGCCGTGCTCTGCATGTCTTGTCTGCAGGCATTAATGACAAAGCGATGCAACTCAGGGCAGCAAAGGAAGACCAAAAAAAAAAAAACTCTGCTGGGGCGGGCACTAATCAATATGATAGCGTCCAAGGGGCTTGGGCCGTCCGAGACGCTCGGGGGCGTCGGCATGGCATTTGACGCGTCTTGGAAAAGCAATAAATAGTAGCACCAAAAGGCAAGACATTGTGCAATGGACTGAAACCAGGCCTCTATGGTGTTTATTTTCCGAGACGCTTGCAGTGTCCAATCTGCCCAAGTCGGTACGCCGTTGGAGCGATCAGGGGTAGGGGGGGAAAGAAAGTGACAGCACTAGCAGCAGAGGCAGCAAGTGGTGGTGGGAGCAGCAACAACAGCAGCCGTGGGCAACCTCCGTAAGCCAGTGCTCAGCAGCAGAGGCCGCGTGCGCACAGGCTTTTTGGACTCGATGTTTGAGGACATTAGTAGTACTCCTTCCACTACTACTCCTTACTACTAGTAGTAGTAGTAGTAGTAGTAGTAGTAGTAGTAGTAGTAGTAGTACTGTATTACATGCACCGGATTAGGTACCTGGGCCGCCTTGGTACAGCAGGCTGGTAGCGACCCTGCCGCAGCGGCTGGCGGCGGTGATTGGCCCGCTTCGTCGTCGCTGTTAGTGCCAGCAGTCCGTGACGCTTCGGACCGTTATCTCGGCGCGGGGCCAGCCACGCAACGATGCAGCGCCGTCTCCATCAGTTGCTGCACAGTGCCTCGTAGCCTGCAAGCACTATTGTCTGCCCGCCACTGGCTAGGGTCCCCGGCCTGCTCTCCTCGCATCGTGCCTCTCCGTCTTTCCTTCAAGTCTTATCCACTCCGCCTCTTCCTGCACTCCGCAATTCCTCCTTGTGCCTTGCCCCAGCCTCATTTCAACGTCAGCGTCTGCACTTGCAAGCCTTTTCCTTCCATCTCCCTTTATCGCCCGCCGGCTTTATTTGGTTTTGCCCCATCCCCGACAATTCGCGACTGTGCTCGCGTAATTTACTATTGACGCTTTTTGCGCGCTCTCTCTCTCTCTCTCTTTCTCTCTCCCTCTCCTTCTCCTTCTCCGTATCCCGCAATCTGGTCGCCCAAGTACGCAAATACGCCCACGTCGCCTCGCTGCCATCAACCCGTTGCCTGCTGCGCGGAGCCAAGGCCAGCCCAACGTGCGCCCACCCGGAACCATTGCCGATTGATTCGCCATTCGACTTGTGGTCCATGCTCGTCGTTTACTCGAGCCAGATCTGACCCCAGTCACGCTGGGCGCAGCCCCTTTGCCATTGCAAAATGACTGCCGTTAGCACGCTTGTGAGCCAAGGTGTTCTCTATGTCGCCAGAGCCACGGCTGCTGCACAAGAGAGTCCATCGGCATCCTCAGCGTCACCTGTCGAGACCCCTGTCGAGAGTCCCCAACAGTCAAAGCCTCCCGGAAACAACCAGGGTAATGACAACTCTGGGAACAATGGCGCCGCCAGCTCTCCACTCCTCTTCTTCATTGCTCTTGGTTTTGGAGTCGTCTTTACCAATCTTTGGTTAGTTTTTCTGTGCATATTCTGAACCTTAAAGCTTATTGAGCCCATCGATGCAGGATCATTGTTGGCGTCAAGTATTGCTTTCGCTACAATGCGCGCAACCGTGCCAGGATGAACGAGGAGGGTGAACCCATCAATCTCGAGACGGTACGCCCCCACAGGCGACGCCGCGAGAAGAAACTCATGACAATGGACGAAGTCAATGAAAAATTTCCCATGATGAAGTACAAAAACTGGGTATCTGAGCGAGCCAGGGAGGGCCTCCCTACGGCTGGAGGCGTCTCCATTCCTGTCAGCCGAGCGAATAGTCTGCGCAACGCCGAAGGAATTATTCCCGACATTAACAAGGATCGCTCCTCCATTGAAGACAGACGCGCTTCCGACACGAGCACCCATCCCGCCGCCAAGCCTGTCCAAGATGTTCAAGCCACCAAGGATACTGAAAAGACCAAGGACGACGTCACCGTCTCCATTGACGCTGGCCAGACGTCGGGCGCCGGCAATACAACGCCCCAGGGTCTACAACGCGTTCCAAGTGACGACGATGTCGATGATGATCACATTGACGCCGCTCTCCCTCCAGATTGCATCACATCCCCGGGCGATACCTGTGCCATTTGCATCGATACGCTCGAGGACGATGACGATGTCCGTGGCCTCACCTGTGGCCATGCCTTTCACGCTGTCTGTCTCGATCCCTGGCTCACTAGTCGTCGCGCCTGCTGTCCTTTGTGCAAGGCAGACTACTTCACTCCTAAACCTCGAGTCACCCCCGAGACCATTCCCGTTGTAGTCAGCACAACCAACAACCCAACGTCTACTGGCACAAACCTGGATCCGCGCAGTAACACGCGTCTCAACCTTCCCGGAACTCTGCGCTCTGCCCTGCTGCGGAATAACAATCCAAACACAGCGCGTTCTGGCGCGTCTTCCCTCTTGCGGTTTGGTAACGATCAGAGACCTCGGAGGGCCAATCGTACCCGGAACCGCGCATCAGGACAGCGCCAACAGGTGCCTGCCGTTGATAGCTCGAATCAAAGCTCTCCCGCGTTGCCTCCTGAAGAGCCACCAGCAGCAGGCACAGGTGTCTTGTCGTCGTTTCGACGCGTTTTACGGCTTGGAGGCCGTCATGGACAGCAGTCTCCTAATGAAACTTCAACCGTGACGACGACACCCACTCCCTCGCAGCTTGAATCTGGAAACCGCCCAGCACAGACGGCGACTCAATGACAGCACCAAAGAAAAAACCATACATGCCGGCGCCATGATGCAAGTCGAAATGATTTTCTTGAAGCGGGTTGTTTATGAGTCGATTCTCACATGTGACCTTGATTCTTGTCCGAGTTTACCATGTTCGACGCAAATACCATCAAAAAGGCATTTTCAGTTTTCCACTCGATATCCTCTCGAGAGACTTGATGACGTGGCCACTTTGGAGGGACGCCATCTCGCTGCGGCAGGAGCCCCGAATGGAGGACCCCTCTCTGCAGTCGTACACTGCGCCATTCAACAAACAGCATTGATGCATGCCACGACTGCCTGCTTATGCGGCTTGAATGACGGAACCGCGATTGGCATTCCCTCGAAATGGTTCAACTCGACTGCATCTTGTCTCATTAACGTCTGTAGTGCTTTCTCATGATGCATGTTTCCCCATCACCCCAATGTCTGATTTTTTTTTGTTTCAAGCTCTCTGTATGACGAGGGCTACAAAACCTGGTCAAGGGCTTGTCGTTTGTCTTTTTCATGTCTTGTGTGCATTAAGGGCCATGTCGGCATGCAATTTCGGAAAGGAATTTCGGAGCGGCGGAGTTTGGCATGGTTCTCTTGAACGATATCTATTTGGAAGCCTGGAGCTCGGCAAAACATGGTTTCTCATTGAATTTTCATCTTTATTGGACGAGTTTAATTCTAAATTCTACGTGCTTGTTCTATCAAGAGGTGCCGTGAAGTCAAATGTCTTGTACTATACAGAGTAAATGGCGCTGGAATATCTATGAGACGAATATAAAAGAGTCTTGCATGTTGGCCTACAAGTAGGAGCCTTGTTGAAACCGACCTCCAAAGCCCGCCGACTTGGAAACCAACTCTCTCCTTTGAGCGGTGCCAATCTTTGTCCCTATTTTCATGTCCTTTTCCTTGTCAAAGGCACGTGCGCTTGGATCGTCTTCTTCATCATTGCCATGGCGAGCCCCGCTTTTGTCCCTGCGCTTTTGGCTGTGTTCTTGGTAGAGACTCTTTCCACGCTGGGCCTCTATATTTGCAGCTATTTTACGATTGCGCTCGTCGTCTGTCTCAGAGGTACCATGACTTCCAGGCGGTGGCATGGCGTCGTTTGCGTCGGCGCGGCCGAGGACGGCGTTTTGCAGGCGGCGCAGCTTTTCTTCTGGGGTTTCTGTCCAGATGGAGGGGCCGTTGGAGGAAGAAGATGGCTTGGGCGCCGATGGGCGCGAAGCAAATTTGCGGTTTCGAATGCGAGTTGGATCGCGCTCTGAGTAAGAGGAAGAAGAGGGAGGGGGCGCGAGCATCCACTCGTCGCGTTGAGGGGCTGCGTCTGAAGGGAGCGCTGGGCCAATGGGGGCGGCGCGGCGGTTTGGTGCGGAGGCGGAGGGGAGCGCAGGCCCAAAGTCGTCGTCTTCATCTGACGAGGATGTTGGTGATGACGGAGGGGATTTTTCTGAATCGGGTTCGGCTTTAGCAGGGGCTGCCTCGTTCGGCATTAACGGCCCTATTGACTGTGAGGATGTGGGAGCAGACTGCCGGGGAGGATTGGGCCCAAAGTCGTCGTCTTCATCGTCGTCGTCGTCTTGATTCAAGGAAATCTCTTGTTCGTTTATAGGTGCTTGGTCGCGACGTGGATGCTTAGCCAAAGGTAAGTCGCGCTGCTGCGTTGCAGGGCCATCATCTTGTTCATTGTCGCTGGTGACAAGCTTGCGTTTTGAGCCATTAGGAGGAGGAAGAGAGGGCCCAATAGGATGCATGGTACCAAGTTGTGCAAGTAAAATACAGTCTTTACCGTTTGGAACCAGTAATAGGCTCGATACAGCAGAGGCGAGACAGAGGCGAGAGCGAAGCAGTCGAGTCGACGTTGAAGCTTCAAGGTCATGCAAATGCTGATTGGAGAAGGAGCCTGGCAAGTAAGGTACGGGGCCGTCTTGGCATGCTTGTCGGCGCTGCTGGACTGCAAGCCGCAGCGGGAAAACATGCGGCCCGCAGGCCTTATGGGCGGAGCTTACCCTGAAGCTGGCTGGACAACGACAGACAGTCGCCATGGGCGATGGACCTTTGGGGTTTGCGACATGGTGCTGAAATCAAGCCAATATCAACCTCGATCTGTGCATTCGCGTTTGCCAAGATTCTGGGGAGTCGAGTCGCCAAACGACCATTGTTGAAAGTCGCCCGCGCTCAAGCCAAGCGCGCGAGCTCCCTCGGCTCATGACGACTGCCTTGACGAGATTCGACGATGTGATGGAAGCGGAAGCACCATGTCCCAACCCCGAGACACGTCTTCCGAGACGGACCCGGGCCCTGAAAGCGGGGAGACAAGGCGGCAGCAGAGCAGCGGAGAGGATGCCGATATTGCACAGCTTGAGGAGCGAGACTCGCCGGGGGCCGAGACGGGCAGCTGCTCGGCGCCCAGACGACGTCATGACCACAAGGGCGAAGCGCGAGACGATGGCTCCGAGATGAGCTCCCCTGACGCAAGCTTGACTGATGCCTTGCCGACAAGAGCTGGCAGTCCTGGCGGCTCAGTAGCATCTGGTGCTGAAGCCTCGCCCTCTGTCCCAGTAGGCGGTTCAAAAAAAGAGGCGTACATGAGACGAGATGAAGGGTGGAAACTGATCAAGAGCGCAGGGCTCCGTCGTTTCGTCCCTTGGGAGCAGTGTCCTTCGCTCAGTGGCGTCGCGCGCAGGCTTCAACAGCCCGACCCCGTCCTTTAGACCATTTGATCGTCGCTTCCAGGCTCGCATATCTTCGGCGTCGGCCAGCCCGCGCGCCGTCTCGCCTGCATTTCTATCTGCGCATAGCCGCAACGTTTCGCTCAGTACAAGCATCCTGCTCGATCACGCCGACAATGAAGCATCAAGCCCGCCGTGGGACGTTGTGCAGTGGACCAGGCTGAAGAAGCTCAATGGCCAGGCCTTTTCGGAAGCGGGACGCCGCAATTTTGGCTCGCCGACATGTCTTGCTGTGTCGGCATCAATTGTGCTTGGGACTTCCAAGGGGATAATTCTAATGTTTGATTACAGCCAGAATCTCAAGATGATTATTGGACAAGGAACAAAGGGTGAGAAGACACACGCACAAACTCTGGTATGCCAAGAAGAGAGCACCGTGGCGACTGACTGCTTTAGCTGTGGAATCGGGACCCGTCACCTCGGTTGCTATTTCGGCCGATCATACAACCATTGCTGGGGGCCATGCCAACGGCAGCATCTTCACCTGGGATACGTCGAGGGCGGCGCGGCCCTTTCTCTCCATACCACATCTCGACACAGCTCAAAGCCAGGACCAGGATGTCGATGGCCATGTTGCCAACGTATCCGTTGTTCACCTTGGATTCCTCGGAACCAGGCATACGGCGCTTGTATCCGCAGATGATCGAGGAATGGCTTTTTCTCATCTTGCCACGCGAGGCACGGGCGCTCTTGGCCGGACTGTCAAGACGACGCGAATATTGGGGCGCTATCCCACTGCATCAATGCCGGCCGGCAAGCCACTCAAGCCCAGCACAGTCTTGGCTTTTGCGCCGCTGCCATTGGGCAACGTTGAGCGGGCCAGCGACACCATGGGCTTGACGGCCATGCTTACCCCGTATCTGCTGGTCATTGTATCCACGACACCTGTTGCTCAGACGCAGCACAAGTCTGCCCGGCCAAAGGATGTTGCAGCCCACAGTGCCATGACGGGATGTCTAGCCTGGTTTCCCGCCGTCAAGCTCAAAACACCAGACGCCAGTGCACGAGGTGACGTGTCCAAGGTCAAGCTCGTCTATTGCTGGTCCAACGTCTTGACGGTTCTCGAAGTGGGCGAAATCCCCAGCCAGGATAGAGACAAGCTGCCCGACTTGAAATTCAAGGCGCGTAGCCGATGGAAGTGCGACGAGGCCATTGTTGCAGTGCAATGGCTGAGCCGCTCGGTGCTGATATTGCTCACGATTTCGCAGAGGCTTATAGTCTTGGAGGATGATAGTATGCGCATGACTGAAGCCTTTGATATGCTACAGAAGCACATTTTCCACGCAGATCTCTTCTCAAAGCAGCTACATAGCCTGGTTGAGCAGCTGGACGAGCAAGACCCATCGATGCATGGCGTTGTGGCTGACGCCTTTTACATGAGCTTCAAGGCTTACAAGGGGAGGGTATTTACTCTTGGGTTCAACGAGGTGTCTCTGGGGGCCTTGTCCAACTGGGCGGATCGTCTCATTGCCATGATGGAGCACGGTGATTACATTGGGGCTATCCGCCTGGCCACCTCGTACTACCTGGGCGACGCCGACAAGCTCACCATTGGCCTTCCCCAAGACGCAACAGCAAGACACGCCGTGGTGCACGACAAGATGATGGAGATTGTCACGGCCTCTCTCAAGTATGCTTTTGGCCGACTGTCAAGCAATGAGAGCCATGTCCATGACCATGACTTGAAGGAACTTTCCCAAGTCTGCCTAGTTGCATGCCAGGCAGCAGGAGCCACAAATTACCTGTTTGAAGATGTCTACGAGTGGTACAGCAATGCCAAGGCCAGTGCCATCTTTCATGAGACGCTTGAGCCTTATATCCTGGAAGAAGCCATCACAGTGGTGCCTCCTGCTGTCATCAAGGACATGGTTGACTACTATGTCTCAAAGGGCTGGGAAAGCAGGCTTGAGGAGATTATCTGCCACATGCAGACGACAACTCTTGACCTGGATCAAGTCACACATCTCTGCAAGCAGCACGGCTTGTACGACGCCCTCACCTATGTCTGGAACCAGGCCATTGGTGATTACATTAGTCCCATGATTGACTTGTTGAGCCTCTTGTTGCCACTCAACAACAAGGGGGACCAGACTGGAGAGGACGGCGCCGGTGAATTTGGTAGCGTGGATGCGCTAAAGATATTCCCCTATCTGTCGTACTCGTTGACTGGGCGGGTGTATCCCAGCGGCGAATTCATGTCACAGGAAACAGCAACCATGGCCAAGTCGCAAATCTATTGGTTCTTCTTTTCCGGACAGACGATTGCGTGGCCCAAGGGCAGCAACCACGAGTTTTTGACGCGGCCCAAGGGCGAGGCACAGCCGGCCTTTCCATATCTGCGGCTGATTCTGCAATTCGACGCTCCAAGCTTCCTGAGCACACTAAACGAAGCCTTTGAGGACTCTTTTCTCAACGACTCTCCCGACAAGCAGGTGAATGGCGCGTCTCGAGTGGACATGGCTGAAGAGCAGATTTTTGGTCTCACGATTAACCGTCAATACATACTGACCATTCTTGTCGACGTTATGAATCCAAGCGACTTTGCGCCCGAGGACATTATTTATCTAGACATGTTTATTGCCCGCAATCTGGCCAAGTTTCCGCAATATCTTCTCTTGCCAGGATCCACCATGTCCAAGGTGCTCGCGGGCCTCTGCAATTACCCAGGCGCCGAGGTGGCCGATGATGCTCAGCTCAGCGCTGAATACCTCTTGTCTGTTTTCCACCCACCAGACATGCCTGCTCTAATCTTGCTGCTTCGTCAAGCCGGCTTTTATCGGATTCTCAAGCGCATCTACAGGGTCGAGAAGCAATATGGCAAACTCGTCAAGGTTTATTTCGAGGATGCAGAGGATCAGACGAGCGTCTTTGACTGCATTTCTGACTGCCTGCGTCGGCAAAGCAGACTCAACAAGCGCCAAGTGCAGGATGTACGGCAAGCCGTGCAAGATGAGGCGAGAAGGCTACTTGAACTTGATGCAGAACAGGCAGCCTTGACGTTGGCGTCTGAGGAGACGGCGCTGCATCGCCACCTGACAAACTCTGCACACGACCGGCCAGATTTACAGTACGCATATCTCAAGGCGTTGCTTGAGCCAAGCAAGCCGCTGGATGAGCGACAAGAGGCTCTGGATGGCGACTTGGTGGAGCTTTATGTGCAGCTCATGTGCAAGTTTGACGCACAGCATGTCTCTGACTATATCGGAGCTGTTCAGTTTGCTAATTTACGATTGGAAAATCTCTTACCAGCCATGGAGGCGACGGGTGTGGTGGATGCGGCTGTTGTGCTCATGGCGCGGGATGGTCAGATAAACAAGGCCATGGAGCGTCTGCTCAAGCACCTCTTGACGCTCGAGTCGGCATTCCACGGCCTCTTGAGCGGGAGCAACGGCATCGATTCCTACGAATCTGCACAAGAGCTGATGCGGGGCCTGCAGAGATATGTACACGTTGGCATCTGGCTTTGTCAGGGCCAGACAAAGACGTCGCGGAGAACGAGCGTTGTTGATAGCAAGCAAGCGACTGCCAAGGACGGACTGTCGACCGACGAAGAGCTTTGGCTGACGCTGATTGACGCCTGTGTTCAGGTGACGAGGCGGCTCTCGCCCGATGTGCACAAGCTGGATGACGACGAGGCTGGAGACGGCAAGCTCCTGACGCTATTAAGATCTCTAGTACAGCACACCTTTACTTGCCTTCTCACGGCCACGTCTGCGCAAGCAACGCACGGACAGAGTGGGACCAGCAAAGTCTTGACGAATGCTGGCACCAATGTTTCCTTTCTCCGTATTCTCAGGGCCTTTCTCACCCAGGCTGCTGCGACGTCGCCGAATCTGGCAGACTTGCGTGGAGTGCTGGCGAGTATATTTTCTGCATATGCCTACGAGGAGTCAATCCTGCGACTGTCGAACCGCCTCCTGGAGCGGAGTCTGTTTGTCAATGTCAGACAGGCGGTGGAGCTGCGGCAACGAGGATGGCGGCCGCGTACATCTACATGCCAGGCATGCGGCAAGAGAGTCTGGGGGCCCGGAGTGGCAGGAGGCGCCGTGTTTGAGGCATGGGAGGACAAGGAAGCAGCGCAAGAGGGGGCCAAGAAGCAGCGGGAAGCGAGAGCAACACAAGGCGTGCGAGGCGAGTCTGGCGGCATGGGCATGGGCATGGGCATGGGCATGGACATGAGCAAGGGCAAGGGCCCCGAGGTGCGACCCGTGAGCCGGCCGGCAGAGCCAGAGGCGCGACGAGAAGCGAGTGGCAACGAGGTTGCGCTGGACCCGTTGGTGGTGTTTGCGTGTAGGCACATATACCACGAGAGCTGTCTGGAGACGCTACAGGCGAAGCAGGGCGGGGGGAGGGAGAGGGAGTATCGGTGTCCGGTGGATGGATAAGGGCCATGTCGAGGAAGCGATGTGAATGATTTGGAGCACAATGACGTGGTATTATAATCAAACACGGCCACAATGTTGCCTAGATGGGGAGGTGGGGTGGTGGTGATGTTGAAGCTGTGATGAAGCTGTGATGTTAGTGCTACTACTAGTAGGTATATGGCGACTGGATAAAGACGAATACGGATACGGGTACGTGGACAATGACGCTACCTCTTTAGTGGGTACTTTGTTGATGTTGGTAAAGGAGGCTTTGAAAGCTGGCTGCCACCATTAGTCGACCACGGCCACCATGTCTGCGTCGTCGTTTGACGAGGAGGAGTATCTGTCAGACCCTCAGCAGTCCGAGTCGGGGGCCGAGTCGTCGGGCCACGAATGGCCAGCGCCGCGGCCGCAATCGCAAACGCAGACGTACTTTGCACCGCCCTTTTACGGCCGGCCGCCGACGCCTCTGCCGCCGTCGCCATCTCTCACATCTCTCCTGCGACCCTCTCGGCCGACGACTCCCGATGCCTCCGACGACGAGCACGTGGCGGCAGGCCCCGTGGTATCACGGGCGGCACCGCAGGTGCCAACGTACGAATACTACGGCTTTGTGCTCTATCTCTTTAGCAGCCTGACATTTGTGATATGGCTGCTGTGGAGCTATCTGCCGGCGCCGCTGCTGCACGGGCTCGGGATATACTACTATCCGAACCGGTGGTGGGCGCTGGCGATTCCCGCCTTCATCGTGACGACGCTGTGCTACATTTACGTGGCGCTGGCGGCCTACAATGCCGAGATGCTAACGGTGCCGCTGACGAGCGTGGAGACGATTGTCGATGGCGCGGGCAAGGTGGCTGTCATTGATGCCAAGGGGCGTATCCGGGGGAGCAGTCGGCGTGAGCGCAAGTGTGATGCTACGGGCAGGCTGCGGTGGAGGGAGATATGGAACGAGGGCACAGATGCTGTTTTGGATATACCGCTGGCGGGCGTGTGCGAGGTGCTCTATGGAGAGGGGAGGGAGCAGCAGCAGCAGCAGCAGCAGCAGCATGATGCGGCCCAAGGGGCAGTTCTTGGCTGAGCAGTGCTTGTCGAATGCTGCAGAGCATGGTCTTTTGGCTGTTGCAAGTTGTTGGCTGTTGGCATGCGAGCATGGCCATCGCCGAGTCGAGGTACGTACACGCACTGTACACCAACATTGCACTCGGCTCACAACACACACAGTGTGGGGTAATTGACACGACAGGATTGGTCCTCTAGTCGTGCAATAAACCACCAGCCGGAAGCCAATCGTCGTCACCTGTTAAACCACCTGGATTTTTTTTTTTTCCTCAACCGTCTTGATGCGTCTTCACCCCACGCACTCGCCATTACTGTGCAGCCATATTAAACCGCGCTGCTCGAAGTTTCTAGCACTTGCTTCATTCTCTGCCATGCTCAGCTGCGCCGCAAACATAGCCTGAGCAAAGCCCACCATGGACATTTTCAAGGTGCTGAGTCGCGGTACCAAGCGGACAAGCAGAGGCACCTTGGTTACCAACATTCCCTCAGCAGGCACCAAGACAAATCCACAGCTCTTTCACGACCAGGTTGCCGGCCAAAAGAGGAAGCGTCGTGGCCACGAGACGGAAACGGAGACTTGCCCAAGTCTGCCCGAAGTCGATTTCTTCGCATCCATAGACGAATCTGCTGCAGCAAATGAGACGTCGTCCAAGCCATTGGCAGCTGAGCGAGCACCGAGTCCGCAACCTGTGCCAGCAAAGAAGCTGAGCGAGGATGAGTGTCGCCAGATTCTCAAGTCGCATCGCCTCAAGATTACGCTCATGTCGAAGCCAGTGGATGTGCCATCAGAAGCAAACAAGAAGCGCAAGAAAAAGATGGCGGTAGGGCATGATTGCAGTCCAGGCAAGAAACAAGTCTTTCCGCAGCCACTCGAGTCCTTTGCCGAGCTACGCAGCACCTACCAGATATGTCGCCAAGTCTCGGACAATGTAATGGCGCAAGGATATCGGGTTCCGACTGAAGTGCAATTGGGTGCCTTGCCACTGCTGCTGCGGCCCGAAATTGCATTGAGCGGCCAAGAGGGCCTCGAGACGGGCGCTGATGTTCTCGTTGTGGCACCAACAGGGAGTGGCAAGACGATTAGCTTCTTGATACCTGCGATTGATGCAATTATGCGGAAAAAGGCACAGGCGGAAAATGAAGAGTCTCATGAGCTCGAGGCCATTGTTGTGGCACCAACGCGAGAGCTTGCGCATCAGATTGTCAATCAAGGGCGCAAGCTGGCTCAAGGGACTGGCATCAAGGTTGCTTGCATGCGGAAAGGAATGCGCCTGGATGCTCGAGACGAGGAGCTTTTAGCAGACAGCTCCGAGGATGATGGCTCAGACGGCAGCTCATGCGAATCGAGCAGCAAAGGCGGTCATGGAAGCAAGGCAACGACCAAGGCAGATATTTTGGTAACAACGCCTCTGCATCTGGTCAACTTTATCCGGTCTGGGCCAGCCGGCACTCATAGAGTGCTCCCCAGCGTCAGTGACTTGATTCTGGACGAGGCAGACGTGTTGCTCGATGCTCTCTTCCGCGAGGAAACCCTGGCGATATGGTTGGCGTGCTGCAAGGCCGACTTGCGTGTGTCTTGCTGGTCAGCAACCATGGGCTCGAATATCGAGTCGCTTGTGACGGAGCAGCTTGCATCACGAGCCAAGGGGCTGGGGATACGGCCCAAGCCCCTCGTCAGGCTTGTAGTTGGGCTCAAGGACACGGCGGTGCCCAACGTGGTGCACAAGCTCATGTATACGGGGAGCGAGCAGGGCAAGCTGCTGGCGCTGCGGCAGCTGCTGCATCCAACATGGAGCCAGGACTCGGGCCCCCGGCTACGACCGCCCTTTATTGTGTTTACGCAAACAATAGACCGAGCCACGGCACTACAGCAAGAGCTCAAGTACGATATTCCGCTGGAAGCGGGAGGCCAGGAGCGAATCGCGGCGCTGCACAGCGGGCTAGGCGACTCGGCACGAGCAAGCATCATGCGCAAGTTTCGAGCAGGACAAGTGTGGGTGCTGATTACAACAGATGTGCTGGCGCGGGGCATCGACTTTGCCGGCGTCAATGGCGTGGTCAACTTTGACATGCCTGGATCGAGCGCCGCCTATGTGCATCGGGCCGGACGGACAGGACGAGCCGGGCGCGAGGGCGGCGTGGCAGTGACGCTCTACACCAAGGACGACATTGCCTTTGTCAAGACGGTGGCCAATGTGATTGCCGCCAGCGACCGACAGGCGGGCAAGACGGGAGACGAAGCAGGAGTGCAGCCGTGGCTGCTCAATGCCCTGCCCAAGGTGGCCAAGGCGGACAAGAAGAAGCTCAAGCAGCGAGGCGTCGAGGCTCGGAGACGCGGCACCAAGGCCAAGATTACGTCCAAGAGCGGATATGAGCGCCGCAGGGAGCATAACCGACAGGGCGCCATTGAGGGCAGCAAGCGCCGCGCCAGGCAGCACGAGGAATGGGAGGGATTGGCCGACTAGGAATTCCAGTGCGCGGCAGGGAGGCCCGTCTGAAAAAAATGACTGTGACGATGGAAATTGACTAGTCGTGGGCTTGCTTGGCTCGGTTTTTTTTTTCCCTCTTTTGGGGCACTAGTTTGGGCCGTGTCCATCTTATCCTTTGTTGGCTGAAACTCTGTGCCTGAACGGGAGAGAGAGCCATGTGTGTTTTTGTCTCGACTCGGCCAAGCCATGTGCCTGACAGCTTACATAATGTGTGACACTTTGACTTGTGTATTTTTTTTCTTTTTTTTTTTTTGCTTCTGCTAAATAGACTAGATGTGGTGATTCATGTCCTTTTTTCTAGTCGACGTCGTGTCGTCTTGAGCTTTTGCATGGTGTATTTTGCTGTTTATTGCCTCTCTCCCTTTGGCGCTCCCGGTCCGATGCATGCGAGGGCTTGGCAACGGTTTTTTTTCTCTCATGTGTGCCTTGGCGCTCGCCAGCCTTTTTTTTTTTTTTGCCGCAAATTCCAAAGCTTTTTTTTTTCTCTTCTTCCCATGCCACCACCACCACCCAGCCCTTTTTTTTTTTATTTACGTGTCATCATAATCCTGTTCACTCTGGGTCATATTTTTGGCCGAGTAATACATTAACGCGCTTCAAGGAAATAAAGTACTTTTAAAATAAGTCCTTTATTTGAATCAAAGCAGCGAGGCAAAGTAGAATAAAGGGAGGCCCATTTTATGAAACAAGAAAAACGACTAGATGCCGTTTTTGCATGAAAGCTTGGCCACTTGGGATTTATATTCCATGGCACGAATCAGTTTGTCAAGGCCCTCCTCCCCGGTCTTGAATTCAAGGGGGGCTGGGGCAAAAGGCGGCCCGCATTGTCTCTCTCACAAAAAAGACAGCCTTCATTCCAGACTTGGTGTCCGGGGGGGGGGGGGGTTTAAAATCCACCAGGCCAGATAACTGCTTGAGGCTTATATACAAGACGAACAAGGCGCACAAAATCGTGTCCAAGGCGCCACGGCAAAACCCCCATTCTTTCTCACGGCATGTCAACAGCCACGTCAGCCTGCTTGCCAAAAAGCCTTAATTACAGCGTCGTCGGCCTAGTGCGAGGAGCCGTCCTTGATCTATTCACAAGCGGCCCATGGAGAGACGCGTCTCCCCCCCCCCTAAACTCTATACCCGTCCTCTTTAGCGCCAAAAGCACAATCTTGTCGACGACTTGCTCCCATCTCAACCGAGGAGCTCAGTCTCTGCCCTCGTCTGCTCCAAGGCCGTCGTCATCATGAAGTGCTCTCTGGCTAGTCTTGTTGCTGCGGCGGGCTCGGCATGGGGCCTGACGCAGCAGTGCTCTGCGTCCGAGGCCGTCAATGAGAGCGGCAACTGGTTCTGCGGCAACGTGGAGCATATTCTGTACGAGGGCCTGCCGAGGGGCAGCTGGAGCTACGACGAGGTGCTGGAAATGAGTCCCGAGGGGAAATGCATCGTGCGGGAGAAGCAGTACAACGGGCCCCTGGGTCCGCTGGCCCAAGACGTGAGCTGGCCTATACTCGGGCCTCGTTTTCTTCTCAGGGGAGACGGAGCTTGCTGACGCGTCCCTAGTTGTCCATTCATATGCGTGGCCCGTTGAATCTCAAACAGGCAGCCGTGTACACCTTTGACTCGGAGTGCAAGCCAAAGTCGCGGCGCTCGCGGCTGCGTCGAAGCGTGGCCAAAAAGGAGCACAAGAGGGCTGCTTGGGTCACTGCCACCATTGACGGCAAAGTCGTGTCGTGGGTGAATAACTGGTTTGGCCAGCCTGCTGCCACGTCGTCGGAGCCTGCTGCGCCTTCTCCAGCCTCGCCACGCAAGACGGTCTATGTTGCCAGTACAACCGTCACGCTGGCCGAGGCTGCCACTCGTAGCCCGTCTGCGTCTCGTGTGCAGACAAGTGCAGGGCCGTCCATGGCTGTGAGCACTGCCCAGTCGCCCGCGACAAGCAGCGGGCCTAGCCCCTTTTCCCAAGACGAGGCTCCCGAGACGCCTGGTGAGCAAGACGACATTCCCGAGACTCCCATTGACCAAGACGAGGCTCCCGAGACGCCTAATGACCAAGACGACATTCCCAAGACGCCCGTCCAGCCCGAGTCTCTGGCATGCGACTGGGAGCGCGTCGCCTACTACAGCGCCGAGCAGCAGCATGCCGAAAACATAATCTTCATGGGCAACTATGGCGGACAAGGCTCTGGCGTATGGGACAGGTAGGCAAAGCCCCCCTCCCCCCCAGGCATAAAGATCAATTCTCCCAGTGCTGACGCTCTGCTGCCCCTAGTGTCTGGGGAAACTCGCTCTCGTACCTCAACGCCGACGGCAACGCAGGCTCCGCATCGCCGCAGATTCTCAAAAACGTCCAGCTAAAGTCAAACCAGGAATTCTCAATCTTTAGCGCCCAAAAATGTGATGAGAGCTGTGGCTTCTCGCGCGTCCCCGAAATGGCCTATAGTGAGTGATGCCACAAGCCCTCTTGCTGTCTGATAAATGCCCGCTCACCACTTGTCCACAGAGGGCTTTGGCGGCGCAAACAAGGTCTTTCTCTTCCACTTCAGCATGCCCTTTGACCACGACCGAGGCTCCAACGGCGACAAGCCTGCCATTTGGGCTCTCAATGCTCAGATCCCGCGCACCAGCCAGTACAAAGCCTGCAGCTGCTGGCGCTCCGGCTGCGGAGAAGTCGACATTTACGAGGTGCTCGCTCCCGGCGACAACAAGTGCAAAAGCACCTTTCACCTCGACAGCCGCAGCGGCGGCAGCTCCGACTGGTTCCAGCGCCCAGCCCACTCCTTCATCAAAGTCGCCGTTGTCTTTGACCAAGCATCTTCCAGTGTCTCCATCCACCGCCTCAACGACGACGTTGATTTTGCCCAGAGCCTCGACCAAGAGACGGTCCAGTCTTGGCTGCGTGGAACCACCAAGCACCAGACGCTGCGCAGCTTGTTCCAAATGTCTTCATAACGAAGAGACATGATGACCTTGAACGCCATGTTTCATCAAGTAAAAAAAGGGGGTAGTCATGATTTGAGCGTGGCATTTGCATGTGATATAGACAGACTCGGGAGTGGCAACACTCTGGTGCCAATCAGGTTTCGTACCACCTTCATGTACATTTAGTTTTTGCATCAGTCGGTACAACGGCTGGGAACATGAAAAAAAAAGAGACTCTTGAGAAGGAAGAAAAAATCAATCAAGGCCTTGTTGTTGGAGAAGCTGGCTGTTTTCCATGGGCAAAGCTTTGACTCTGATGTATAGTATCTTCTTGACGCATTTCTTTTCAAAACACGTCCTTGTGGTACGGTCAACAAGACCAATAGAGCACACGGTTGGCTCTCATGTATAGTATCTTCTTGACGCATTTCTTTTCAAAACACGTCCTTCGTGTAAATCAGCCTCGAGATTCACCTTGCGACGTCGACGCGTCATTCTCCTCAGTCGTCTTGGCCGCCCGCGCCTTGCCACCAGCCTTTGCATCAGCAGCCAAGCCCACAACATTGCGCAGCGAACCAAAGCTCAGGCAGTCACTAATGCGATTTGCACCAGAAAAGAGCATCACGAGCCTCTCCAGGCCACAGCCCCAGCCTCCTGTGGGGGGTAGTCCGTGATCGAGGGCTCTGACATAGCTTTCGTCGAGCTTCTTCTTCGCCCAGTCACGCTCTACAACTGGATCTTGGTCTTGGGCTTCTATCCCTTTACCACCCCTCTGGCGGCTTTTTGTCCGCTCGTCTGGGTCAAAGCCGGGTTGGCCGTCTGCCTTGTTGACCAAGAGGCGATGATATTTCAACTTGCGTTTCTGCTCCCGAGGGTTGTTTTCCTCCTCATACATGTTGGCCAGTTCTCTGCCACCACAGTAAAACTCGGCACGGGCCGACACTAGTTGATAAGTTTTGGGACAAAGAAACGACTTGGCCAGGGGCGACATGCAAGCCGGATGGTTCATGAGAAACATGGGCTCCGTCATGGACATGGGTTCGAGATAAAGCGTCGCTAGTCGGTCCAGCAGCCTGACAAGAGTAGACGGGACCTCACCGGGAACATCAATGCCACCGAGCTTCAAAGTGGCAATCACCTCGGCAAGGGCCGTTTCTGTTGTCAGCTTGGGCAGACGAACCCCGATGGCCTTTTCCAAGGCAGGCACAAACTCGACTTGCTTAAAGGGCCGGGCAAAGCGACTCAGGTCTACTTGAGGCAAGGATGTAAGCTGTGTCGAAATGCATTCCTGGCAGTGCTTGGCTAGGCTACAAATGAGTTCCTCCGTCTCCTTGATGAGATCAGTCAAGTTAGTATAGGCGCTATAAAACTCGCACATGGTAAACTCGGGGTTATGCGTGGCATCAAGGCCCTCGTTGCGAAAGGCTGGGCCAATTTCAAAGACGCGGTCAACGCCGCCCACCACGAGCCGCTTGAGCCACAGCTCGGGCGCGATGCGAAGAGACAAAAATTTGTTTCGCAACTCGACCGACTCGGTGACAAAGGCACGCGCAGAGGCGCCGCTTGCGTCTTCAGCCAGGATGGGAGTCTGAAACTCGAGGAAGCGTTTCGACTCAAAGTGCCTGCGCATGTGCTTGGTGATTTCGCCCTTTAGTCTCAAAACGTCCAGCACCTCTCGATTCACAAGCATGTCGACATGGCGGTCATGCATGCGTGTCGTCTCATTGACCAGCTTGGCTGGAAGCTGCTCCATGGTTGGTGACAAGAGGCGCGGCAGATCCGAGGCTTCGAGGGTTGGCTCGCCGCTGCTGGTACGTGTGGCCACGCCAGTGACAGCTTTCACGAGCCGTCAGCAAATATATTCAAGACGCAACAAAACGACAAACAACCAGGCCTTCCTACATATGTGATCGCCAATTTGTACCAGATTCTTGTACAGCTCAAATCTCTCAGTCCGCAACACCTTGCCTGAGAAACACTTGTGCCTGTTGAGCATGACTTGGACGCGCTGAAACTCATTGGCAATGTCGAGGAACATGAGACCTTTCCCAAAGACGCGTTTATTCCTGACACGGCCACACAGGGTAACGAGGTTCTCCGTGGCGAGATGCTCCTCATACTGTTGGAGAAACTCGGGAACACTTTCCCGGGCGTCATCGGATTCCAGCCGAGGATATGGTTCTGAAACAAGCGGCTCCTCTTGTTGCTGCTCATGCTGCAAGAAAATTCTTCTTTCTTCTTTGAAGCGGGATTCCTTTCTAGTATTGTTGTCGCCTTCATCTCTAAACGTCTTGAGCCATTTGGCGCTTGTTGTGGTCAAACAACGAAGTGATTTCTGGCTTTGACATGATGCTGGCGACTGCCGAAGCAATCTGGTAGACCAGCAAGCCAGTCTAGGGTACGTGGCGCAACTCATGGCCTCGAGGTGGTGATGTGTCGTCCGAGTGCAAAACGGCAGCAAAGCAGCTTTCAAACGCTCATGTCGCAAGGCAAGCTGTATCAGTCAGACCACCCGTGAAGCTGTAGCCAAGTTGAGACGCCCTATATTCTATCTGAGACACTGTAAAGGAGCGACGACTGGCTAGCAATGACATGCCGGCAGCCAAGTGGCATAGAAGCAAATTTCTATCAAGCAAAGGCAACTGTGCTAGAGTTTTTGTCCCAAAGGTACCCGGTTACGTAAGCTTTCAGCCTCGCCGTGCCTAGCTCTTGGTCTCTTGCCTAGTCTGCTGCGCCATAGTCCAATCACGAGCGACCAGGCTGAGCAAGTCTTGTTTCTACGCGACAAGCAACGACGAGCAGCCATTTGAGACTCTTCACACACGCCATCAGCCTCTTTTCTGGCACGACGATAGCAATCGCACTGTCATGGCGCAACAGCCGCTGCCGCCCACGGCGCAGCCCACCGACATTTATGGCGGAGGTGCGTTTACTGGGCAATTGTGTCGTCTGGGCTTGCTTGTCTAACACGGCTCGGTTTTAGACGAAGTCTCGGCCCTTGTCCTCGACGCAGGCTACTGCCACACCCGCGCGGGCTTTGCTGGCGAAGACGTGCCCAAGGCCATCCTGCCTTCCTCTTACGGCCATGTAACGAGCGACCCGCCGCGCGACCTGTTTGGCGACGAGTACATGATTGCCCGCCCCGACTTTGAGGTCCGCAACTACATGAACCGCGACAGCGTCGTCGAGGACTGGGACGTGGCTGCGCGGCTGTGGGAAAACATGCTCGTTAAGCGCTTGCAGCCCGAACGCCCTACGCCGCCTTCAAAAAACGGCCTCAACGACGAAGCCAAGGACAGCCAGGGCGACGTGGCCATGGAGGACGCCGATGCGGCTGAGAAGCCGTTGCAGGAGAACCCGCTCCTGGTGACGGAGGCGCCCTGGAACACGTCCAAGGCCCGTGAAAAGGCGATTGAAATCATCATGGAGAACTGGAGCTGTCCGGCCTTTTGGCTCAGCCGCACTCCTGTCCTGTCGGCCTTTGCAGCTGGAAAGGCCACTGCCCTTGTCATTGACGTGGGCGGCGCCAACACGTCAGTCACGGCCATCCACGACGGCATGGTGCTCAAGCGCTCCATCCAGCGCTCTCCAGTCGGCGGTCTGTGGCTCTCGTCGCAGATTCGCCGCATGTGGGAGACGTCGGATCCAAAAGTCAGCCTCACGCCCACCTACATGGTGGAGAACAAGACGCCCGTCGATGCCGGCGCGCCGCCGCAGTTTCGTCTGCGCCACTACCCCTTCCAAATCTCCGACTCGTTTCGCGCCTATGAGGAGGAGCGCGTCCTGACCGAGTTCAAGGAGTCGGTGGTGGAGGTGTGGCGTGGCCCGGGCAAATACAGCACGCCCGGCACCGACGACTTTGTCAAGACGCAGCCTGGCCGCGTCTTTGAGATGCCCGACGGCTACAACCAAATGTGGCGCGAGCAACGCTTCCGCGTTACCGAGGGCATGTGGGACGAGGCGGCCGGCTATCCCGTTGCCGAGTCGGAGCGCCTGACCAAGGCGCAGACGGTGCCCGAGCTGGTGCGTGCTGCCCTGGCTGCCGTTGACGTGGACCTGCGTGGCAATCTCTTGGCCAATGTGGTGGTGACGGGCAGCACCAGCCTCATCAATGGCTTCAACGACCGCCTCAACAACGAGCTCATGGCCATGTACCCGGGCCCCAAGGTCAAGCTGCACGCTGCCGGCCTGACGAGCGAGAGGCGCTTTGGCGCGTGGATTGGAGGCAGCATCTTGGCCAGCCTGGGCACTTTTCATCAAATGTGGATATCGAGACACGAGTATGAGGAGAATGGCGCCGGTGTAGTAGAGAAGCGGTGCAAATAATCAATTATTGAGCAGAGTGTGCCTGTGGCGGCGTATGGAGTCTGTACCAAAAAAAGTTGTGCCTCAAGGACACGGGCTGTTGGATGAGTATACGACTATAGAGGCCAGTGGACTAGGCACATGAAGTCAGTATTTTAACCTGGTACCAAGATGAAATTGTTTTGTTTGCGTCCTTCCAAGAGTGGCTATAGCATTCAACATGGCACGTCATGACACACGTTACAGAGTCTAGTCAGACCCCTCTTGATGTGCCTCTTGCTTCATTCCTTCGGCCCGTCTGGCCTTGACCCAAGAGCCAAGCTGTGACCAGATGGCCTGCTTCTCGGCTGGAGACAGCGAGGCGGCGAGACCACTGGTGCTGGTAGCAACAAAGACACGGGCTCCAGGCCACTGGCCATCTATAGTGCCCATGTTGTCACCGTCGTCTTGCCAGCCGTAGCAAAAGCTATTGCCAACAGGCCGGCCGTGGCGCACTCGCCAGATACTCTCCCATATGCCCTTGCCCACGATGCAAACCACTCGAGGGCGACAGGCTCGTATCTTGTCCTCGAGCACGCCAACGCCATTGTCGAGCTCTTGCCGACTCAGCTCAGCCCCGGAGCGTGAGGGACGAGCAACAATGTTTGTATGGCCAAGGGCATACAGGGCGGGCATATCACGATCCTCGTGCGGCTGACAGAGGCGAGGCGTAATGCCGCTAGAAAAGAGCAGCTTCCAAAAGAGGTTTGACGGGTGAGCATAGGCATGGCCGGAGCGCGCTGTCTGAATGCCTGGATTCAGGCCGACAAAGAGAACAAGCAGGTTGGGGGCCAGAGCGTCGGGCAGCAAGGGGAGATGGGCATAGGTTGAGGGAGGCGCATAGCCGCCAGCTGAACGTAGCTTCTTCTTCCTCGGGGCTGTCTGGCCATTTGCTTCTTGGTTTGCTTCATCTAGCCGCGCGCTAGGCTCTGGCCTGATGGCTTCGGGACGTGCCGACGCCTGACTTGAAGAGGTCCGTTTGCGCTTGGGAGAGCTCTTGGGCAGTGACCTAGTTGGCTGGCTCAACTTGTGTCGCGGGCTACGCCGCAGCACTGAAGTCTCTGTAGCCTTGCCATATCTAAACTCATCAAGCGCAAGACGACCGCTAAAGGTAGGCGTCTGGGCTTCCATTCCTGGTCCCGGCCCAAAGAGGAGACAGCTGCAGCAAGCGTATTCGTATCAATGCACAAGAAAAAAAAACTCTAGACTTTTATTGCCCACGGTGCAGCAGTAACACAAGTGTAATCAGGATATATCGGGGTGGTTTGCTTTAAGCTTACCTCGTAAAGAAGCAGCAGCTAAAAGTTGAGCACGGCCCGGCATGCAGCGCTGCGCCCCCAAAGAGCCTGCAGCAGGCCGTCGGACCGTTTTGCCACACCCAACGCTGACAGACCTCCTATTTATCGACCCATCTGCAGATACGCAACTGCACAGCGGCCAGACTCTCACAATCAGGCGTGCAAAGGATGCAACTCTCGAGTCGTGTGAAGCCTCGCTCAATGCAGCCTCTAGCATGAGTGAGGCAAAAGTCACAGAGGCAAAAGGCGCCAGAGAGTGAAGTGGTGGGGAATACGGCTGAGCTGAGCGCAACGGTGCCACAGAAAAAGGGGCAGGCCAATGGGACTCAGCGACGCACACCCCACCTCGGACTCTTGTAGGCGCTGATTGGCCAGACCCTTACCACCAGCTGCCACGACGTCAGCGGGCCGTTGGCAGGCGGCATCAACAAACTGGAAGGAGGGGCGGACCATGAATCGTTGCTTCCTTCAGCTGGTCTTTAATTCCCCTTTATAAGACGGTTTATTTCCTTGTCTGGTACTTGAGTCTTCTATCCCCTCTCTCTGTTTCTCCTTCCTCTGCTTCTCTCCCCCCATTGTTCTTGTCGGGCTTTCTCTGCTTACCCAATTGCCTTGTTCCGCCTCAGTCGCATCCAACCATATAGCCTAGTAATTGCAGCAACCATGGACAAGGTCAAGCAAGCGCTTCACATTGGCTCAGCGCCCAAAGCCAGCGAGCCCTCACCCGAGGCGCTTGCCCAACTCAAGGACACGTACGCAAAGGCCGGCCAAGAGCACGTCTTTACCTTTTACGACTCGCTCAGCAGTGACGACCGCGCTGCCCTCTTTGACCAGCTCTCCGGCTTCGACCCGGCACACATTAATGAAATCTCCAAACGAGCCCTTGATGCGCCCAAAAAGGAAAAGGACGCTCAAGCCGACAAACTCGAGCCCTTGCCCCAGTCAGCAACGGCCAGCATCCTCGACTCGTCATCAAGTGACATTGAGCGCTGGCATGCGTCGGGTCTCGAATTGATTGCCAACAACAAGGCGGCTGTTGTTCTCATGGCTGGTGGACAAGGGACCCGATTGGGCAGCTCGGCGCCCAAGGGCTGTTTTGACATTGAACTGCCCTCCCACAAGTCATTGTTCCAAATCCAGGCGGAGCGCATCATCAAGGTACAGAAGCTGGCTGCTGCTGCTTTGCAGAAGGCGTCTGATGCCGTCATTGTTCCCTGGTATGTCATGACGAGCGGCCCGACTTACCAGCCCACGCTCGACTTTTTCAACAAGCACAAGTACTTTGGTCTTGATGCCGCCAATGTCAAGATTTTCCAACAGGGCGTTCTGCCCTGTATCTCCAACGAGGGCAAGATTCTGCTCGAGAGCAAGAGCCGCGTCTCGGTGGCTCCCGACGGCAACGGCGGCATCTATCAGGCTCTGGTTGTCTCGGGCGTCCTCGATGACATGGGCCGCCGCGGCGTCGAGCACGTGCATGCCTACTGCGTGGACAATTGCCTCGTCCGTGTGGCCGACCCCGTCTTCATTGGCTTTGCTGCTGCCCTGGACGTCGACGTTGCCACCAAGGTTGTCCGCAAGCGCAATGCCTCGGAGTCGGTGGGCCTCATCCTCTGCAAGAATGGCAAGCCCGACGTGGTGGAGTACTCCGAGATTGACCAGGCCACGGCCGAGGCTCAAGATGGTCACCAGCCCGGCGTGCTCAAGTTTCGCGCCGCCAACATTGTCAACCACTACTACTCGCTCCGCTTCCTCGACTCCATTCCTCAGTGGGCGCACAAGCTGCCGCATCATGTCGCCCGCAAGAAGATTCCCGCAGCCGACCTGAAAACGGGAGAAACCGTCAAGCCGGAATCTCCAAACGGCATCAAGCTCGAGCAGTTTGTCTTTGACGTCTTTCCCATGCTGCCCCTTGAAAAGTTTGCATGCATGGAGGTGCGCCGTGAGGATGAGTTTTCGCCTCTCAAAAACGGCCGCAGCGCCGCCGAGGACAACCAGGATACGAGCAAGCGCGACATCATGGCACAGGGCCAGCGCTGGGTGGAAAAGGCTGGGGCCACGGTTGTTGCCGACGAAGGCGTCGAGGTTTCGCCCCTGATGAGCTATGTAAGTGTTTTTGCCGGTCAATTGTGGCGCATTGCCGTGATGGCTTGTCGGTTGGAAGCTAATCTTGCCGTGTCAAAAACAGGGCGGCGAAGGTCTTGAAAAACTCAAAGGCACCACAGTCACGGCTCCGGCTTGTCTTGAGCTGGAAAAGAAGTAAATTTATAAGCCAGGGCATCTGGGCAATATTCTCACAGAGGAAAAAAGAGGAAGAAAAGAAGAGGCGCGTGTGCCGCAAAGAGCAAAATGTGTAAAAAGCTGGGCAAGTAGGTATATTGTTGGATGATGAAGGCTGGACAGTTGATGCCAGGGGCGCATAGCATGGATAATGATTGATAAAGGAAAGCAAGGCATGAGTTGGATGGCATTTGCAGGAGAGCATCTGGGCTGCACGTTGCGTCTAGAAGATTTTGCATAATGAGCTAGTCTAGTTGGTCTAGAGACTTTTTTGTGCCATGGACAGGCAGTTAGGATTCCCTGTGGTCGATTTCATGGTCGGCCAAGAACTTTTCAGCGTCAAGGGCAGCCATGCATCCGGTGCCTGGCACATGGACGGTTAGCCAACAAGAGGGGCGACACGGCAGGGTGACAAGGCAGAGGGCGACATACCTGCGCTGGTAATGGCCTGGCGATAACGCTTGTCCTGGACGTCGCCAGCCGCAAAGACGCCGTCGACGCTCGTCAGCGTAGACCCCGGCGTCGTCTTGATGTAGCCGTCGGCATCCATGTCGACCTGATTGCGGACAAGCGCCGTAGCTGGATCGTGGCCAATTGCGTAAAAGAGGCCATTTGCCTCGAGCACCTCTTGCTTGCCGTTGGCGTCGCTCACAACCAAGTGGCTCATGAGGCCATCCTCTCCGCCGCGCACCTCGACGGCCTGCGTCTTGAAGCGCACCGTCACCTTGGGATGGGCCAGTAGGCGCGTCGCCATGGTGCGGCTGGCACGCAGGGCGTCGCGGCGCACCAAGACGGTGACGTGGCTGGCATACTTTGTCAAAAAGGTGGCCTCTTCGGCTGCCGAGTCGCCGCCGCCAATGACGACGAGGTGCTTGTTGCGGAAAATGGGCACCGCGCCGTCGCACACGGCACAGGCAGAGATGCCGTTTTGCCAGTACTTGTCCTCGCCTGCCAGGCCCATGCGCCGCGCCGACGCGCCCGTGGCCATGATGACGGCGTCGGCCGTGTGTGTCTCGTTGGGGCTAAACTCGGTGCTGTATTTGAAGGGCCGCGACGACAGGTCGAGCTTGTTGACCGTGTCGGTGACGATGCGAGTGCCAAAGCGCTCCGACTGCGCACGCATATTATCCTGTTTTTTTTTTTTCCCTCGAGTATTAGCACCAGACGGCTTTGGCAGCTGCAAGGTTGAGCCAGCATTGCCACACGCAGCGCAGTCCTCACCATTAGTTCCTGGCCCATGATGCCCTTGGGGAAGCCAGGGTAGTTTTCGACTTCCGTCGTCGTCGTCAGCTGGCCGCCCGCCGCCGTGCCGTTGGCCAAGAATCCCTCATACAGAACCGCTATCCACAGCGCCTCTTGTCAACAGACGGCCATGCCACCCAAAACACGAGCCGACTCACGCTTCAGTTCTGCCCGGCTCAGATAAATGGCGGCTGTGTGGGCGGCTGGCCCAGAGCCAATGACTACAAATATGGTGCGTCAGCCATTGCGGAATCAACAAATTGTATAAACCACCCAGACTCGGAGCAAAAACGCACTGACAACCTTGTCGTGCATCCTCCTGGCGCCAGCAGGCGGTACCCTCTTGGTGCTCTGCGTCGTCGTCGTCGCCGCCGCTGTCGCAATGGAAAATAGCCCAGCGCTCGATCTCAGCGTCCGCCCAAAGAGCCGTGAGGAAGACAGTTTGGCGGTTTTTTTTTTTTTCACCAAATGTGCGCGCGTCCGACAGAGCGAGCCAGCGTGCTATAAAAACGTCTGAGCTTTTTGACGTGCTGGTTGAAATGCGGGTCGCTTCCGATTTCTAAGCCGTCGGCCTCGTTGTGTTTAATCGTCTGCGCCTCTCTCATCTTGTTGCCAGTTTTTTGCCTTATCAATCAGTCGCTCGCGCCATCGGATAGTCGCTTTTCCGCCAACCAGCGTCAAGTCTACCCTCTCCACGCTCATCTCTACCCTGTACCTTGTCGTCTGGCCAAGAATAGCCAACTTTATTACTACAAGTAGATGATGGCTCCATCACTACAAAGTTTCCGAAATCGATGCAAATCTACAAGGCCATGGGGGTATTTGTCAGAGCTAGTGCTCTCATAACATACGCCTATGATGCTGTCTATTGCTTCTTGTAATATCCGCGCAACGCATCCCAGTTAGCCTGGTCGCTCTTCAGCGCCCACGCTTCCGTCCCGCTTCCCAAACCTGGCTCCAAGCCCACCAAAGTCCTTGCGGAAAAACTTGCCAAAGTTGCGCAGATTCTCATTCATGGTGGCCTTTTCCGAGCCACTCGGTGTTCCGCTTCGGTCTCCGCTACTCGCCCCAATGTCCCGTGCCGCACTTAGAAGCTTCTCTCCAAGCGAGGCCGCCTCGAAGCGCGTCGTCGCCGAGGCCGCACTCAAGGCCGCTGCCGTCGAAGCCACGCCGCTGCCGCTTCCGGCACTTGGATTAGACATGAGCGGTGTCAGCAGGCTCGAGTTTTGCACCAGTTTCTCGCTGTCCATGCCGTCTCGGTGAACTCCGAATAGCTCCACCAGGTACGCCTGGTCCTGCCTTCGAACCCCTTTGAGCTCCAGAATCTTCTTGAAGTTGCTGTCGGACCGGTCCGCAATGTGAATCAGATAGGCTTGCACCAGACCCTCTGGCGGCGATGCTCGCACTTGCAGTGTCTTGAGCAGCGGATCCATGCGGTTCATCGACTGCTCTACTCGCCTGACGAAGCTCGACTGAGCCGGCTGCGACTTGGTCGATTGGCCACTGTGCAATGACAGCAGGTTGCAAAACGACTTGCTCAGTGCGTACTTGTCCACGAGCATCTATTCTCAACCTTGTTGTTAGCAATCTGCTCTTGGTTCTCCATCATCTCATTCAGCCTCACCTGCTGGGCTCCGGCCTCGGAGATGGGCCGGCATTGCACAATATTGCCGACATAGCTGGCCGCAAGCTGCTCCACGAGCTTGTCGCAAAAGGCTCTCGCATACTGCGCCTTGGCCACCACACCCAGTATCTCTCCAGCTTTGCTATCTACATGCTTGATCAGTTCGCCGACATAGGAGCTCTGGTCGCCTGCGCTGTCCATGTTGGTCCAGTTGGTGTTCCTCATCTCTCGCCATATGCTCTCGCAGTCCAGCTCCACCAGGTGCACAAGAGCCAGCACCGCAGTGCTTGCCACGCCCAGAAAGGCGTCCGACTGTGACGATAGGTCTACTTTGGATACAAGTTCGTTGTCGATGCGCTTCTTGATGTTTTCCTCCAGCTGGTTCGTGTTGGCATGCCAAAAGTCGGCCGTGTTGAGAACAAGCACCACGTCCTGGACCGATGGACCCTGTTGTCCGCCAGCCTGTAGCTTGGGTAGCAGCACCTGTTGCGCATACTCGTCGAGGTATTTTGCAAATGTGCGTGAAAGGTCCAGCAGCCGTTCACTGGTGGAAAGCCGTGCGCATTGGGATAGCATAAGTTTGTAGGAATGAAACAGCTCAATTGCCGACTTGATGACGGCTTGTGGCGAAAACTCCTCATCGGGCGCCAGAGGAGCTTGGATGCGATACTTGGGTATCATTGATGCCAGCTGTCTATCCTGCGACTCCACCCATAAGCTGAGATATGGCTCAAAGGCGACTGAGATTAGCCCGTGGAAACTATGTGTTCTTTCCTCGGCTGAGCTGAGTGTGTCGATGCTCGCTCGCGGTTCGTTGGAGAAGCGCTGCTCCAAGGTATGCTCAAAGTCGAGTGTTTCTTTTAGACAGCTGAGTAGCAGATTGACGTCAACTCTGGCGCCTTCTCCTCGCCGCATGCTTCGCTCCAAAATGCCCACAAAGTCGTCGCGTGTGCCTTCGCAAAAAGCTTTTGCCAGCAATTCATTGACCCGCCAATGAGGAGGGAAAATGCTGGCGTGCTCATCCTCGTGCGTCTTCATCATGCGCTTGAACCACGAATAGCGCCTTCCAATATTGTCCAAGCTGCCAGCCTCGTCGTTGCCGCGAAAGACGTGACGATATTCGCGCAGTTCGGTATTCAAATACCAGGTGACGAGTCGGTACTTGGCTGATTCTCCCAAAGCATCCATAACGAGACAAGCATCCACAAGTATGTTCTTTTTGCTGGCAACTTCCCCCCTGGCAAAGGCCATCTCAAAGTCCTCACAAACCTGCTCTAGAAGCTGTCGTTGCAAGTCTGACACCTCGCGGCTTAGGGTGGCAATCTGCTCTATGCTCCTATAGCTGTTGAAGTGCTTCATGAGCTGCAGCACAGCCTGTAACAGACCGGCGCAGTCTCGATATTGCCTTGTCTTCGACAAGACTTTGAGTTGCTCGTAGGCTGTTGTTAGCATTTGAAGCCGCTTGAGCGCCGTCATGCTGAGTGTCAAATTGCGCTTAGTACCGTCCAGCCGCTTGATATCGGCAGTCATGGAAGTAATGTTTTGTTCTGTTTCGATTGCGCGCGAGCGCACTGTCTCGATTTTGCGGAATAGCTGCGCCAGCTCCGACTGTGCTGACTGCATACGCTCCAGGCTTGAGTCGGGCTTGTAGGCCTGTGCCAGCTCCAGCGCTTGCACCTCGTGAGACAGCTCATCTTGACGGGCTTTAAGTGTTTGCGCCACCTGGCTAATTGAAGATATCGCAGACGGATGAGAGAAGAGCAGATCGAGGTGGTTCATAGGATCGTAGTCGACTATCCTTGGCGTCATTAGTTGTAGTCGTTGACTATGTAAGAAGCAGATGCGCAAGCAGTCAACATTACCTGTATCCAAGTCGAATGTGGTATCCATGTTGACGACCGCAATCTATAAGTACTGGATCGTCCCTGGGACGTCTGACAGACAAGGTGACGCTGTTCTAGTCCAGCACGAGCCGTGTAGCTCTTGGCCTGCTTACCCTATATCTCACTAGGACGTGGAGGCGCAGTCGTATTCGCAAAAGACTCCAAGTTTCAGCACGTGATTTATAAAAAGATGGCTTCGGGGTGCAAATGAGACTCGGCATGAAGCATAACCTCGCGCATCACGCCCCCAGTCCGACTCAATGGCTTCATTACTACGTCTTTTCTCGCTGTCTGCTAGGATTGCGTGTCCCGCTCGAGCCAATGCTTCCATTTTCTCGCAGACATCAAGCTGGACAGCACCATCATTGCTCGCCTCTCCATTTCTAGCGCCTGTTGGAGGCTTTGGCGTGGGGACGCAGATCCGAGGGATGAAGGTGCAGAGCTCTGTTACGAAGCGATGCGAACACTGCAAGGTGGGCCAGTTTACTGGAGACAGATGTGTGGAATAAAGAAAAAGCCAGACCTGACCACGGGGATAGGTGGTGCGACGAAAACGAACCAAGCGACAGAACGGGCACTTGTACATTATATGCAAAGCAAATCCCAAGCATAAACAGCGGCAAGGATGAAGAATTGGGGCGCATGGACTGATGCACGGCACGGGTGTTTACACTGGCACACGGCAACCATGGCCACGGACACAGTGGCAGCCAACAACAAGCCTTGTATTGATTGCTAGATGCGGGCAACTAGCCCTCTACAATCCCTCGATGTACCGCTCCAAGCTCTCCCACTCAGTCTTGCCCGTGGACAAGAGGTAGCGAATTTGAGACTTGCCGCCCAGCGCAAGACAGGTCAGCTCTCATGTAGTGGACAGCTTGGGTCAAGCTCAGGACTTGCAATGTCTTTGACGTGGCGATGGCGTTCAAACTCTTGTCGAACGTGCCGGCGCGTCTCAGCCCTGGTGTTGGCGTCGGCGATGCGCCTGGTTCCGCGGATAATTGTACGGTACAAGGCAATGACACGGGTCCGCTGCAAAAACTAGGCATGGCGGCGCTGTAAGCTTTAGGGCGCGAGGGGAGACTGCGGCTATGTAGGGCTCAGCGCATTCGTACATGATCGAGACTCAGGGCGCCTTGCAGACGACGGTGGCTGACGTAGCCACGAGCTGAGATGCGCAGCAAGGCTTGTTGATGTTGTCTCATGAGCGCAGCCTGCTCCGCAACATTTGCTGTCGGGCAAGCAAAGCAGCGTTCCAAATGGTAGCCGTAGGCGAGCAATGCAAATCAAAGCTACGCCGTGTAGAGTTGGCAGCAAAGCCGGTTCCACTTCGGTTAAGATTGCAAGACGACGGATACAAGTTTCCTCGGTAAGCAGCAACTCAGACGCGCGATTTCCCTTGAAACATGGCTCTCTGGCGAGATGTGAGCTGTGTTCAATGACGGCTTCAGCTCCAGATGAGGTCCATCCAGTGCCCCAGACGGCTAGGCGGTCTGAGGCAGACGATGCGATTGACGCGGCCAACAACAAGTCGAGCGATGACTTTGTAAGGGACTATTTACGGCCAGGGTATGAGCCACCCGGCAAGGACTGGATTCCTCGGAGCGAGACTTGAAGCGAAGCTAAATGCTCAAACAGCAGCCAGGCGTGGCCGACGTGGACTGACGCCAGGAGCGACAGCAGTTTTACGCTGAGTCTGGTGCGTGCCGGCGATCTGGCACGACCCGACATGCAGGCCTGCTTTGATCTGATATATGCAACGAGCGGCAACGATTACCGCCGATCGGCCGTTGGCTGGCACCCGGCGGCTAAAAAGCGCGAAATGGCATCTCCTGAGCTTCGCTACGTGCTGGTGCGCAACGACAGCGGCCACATTGGCGGCTTTGCATCTCTGATGCCGACTTATGAGAATGACGAGCCCGTCGTCTACCTCTATGAGATTCATCTTGAGCCGGGTCTTCAGGGGTAAGATGGCGCCCTCTCCCACTGTCCTTGGCAATGCCAACCTAAACTTATCCTCAATGTTGTGATTACAAACGTTTTCGCATTCTACAATGCTACATCAAGGCGCTGACGTGACACGACTGGCCCAAAAGAAGCCGACTTGGCACGCACCTGATGGAGCTTGTCATGCAAGTCGCCGACAAGATTCCCACGGTGACCAAGGTGATGCTCACCTGCTTTACGAGCAATAAGCGAGCCCGCGCCTTTTATGACCGGCTCGGCTTCGTCATTGACGACTCGTCGCCGCGCCAGAGAAAGCTCCGTGCTGGCAGAACCGTCTTTCCCGACTATGTCATTCTCAGTCGCCAAGGCTTAACATGCCGGCGCCGCCGTGGCTTTGCTGGCACCCCAGCTCCTGACATGCAAGGATAGGGCATGATTGAGGGTGGATCGCTGCAATTTCAATTGTCTGATTCGTGCCATTGACTCTTGCGTCTTGAAAGCTTTGCATAGCCTGTGCCACTACTCTGCCAATGCGACATGACTAGTTTTTTTTGATTTCCAGTCTAGGAAGTTTGTTTCTTACTTTTTAATGCCAGTGTCTCGGTTGCTACCCTTTCGGCATTAAAATGGCCTTTTTTAAAGTGGAGGGCCAATCTAGTAAAGATGGATTCTATTAGGACCACCGTTGCTACTCGATTACTACTGCGACTACCACATGTCCTAATACGTATTGGATTTTATTTTTGTGGATTACAGTCCACTTTTTGCAACAGGGCTCGAGTGCCCAAGAGCCATTCAAGAGAAGAATGCGGCAGTACAGATTGCTTGATTACATGCCCACGAGCCCACCATATCAAGCGTCCATTTCACCCCAAATCATTTACTACATTGCTTCTCTCCTTTGCTCAAAGCCCCTGGCGTCGATTAAAACTTGCCCGTTTACACCATTGACGACTCAACAACCAAGACAAGCAAACACCTCATCACCATCACCATCACCATGGAAACCCAGAACCCTCCCGCTCACGAGGACCAGCAAGAATGGCAGGCCAGTCTTTTCGACTGCTCGCCGTGCAGCTCGTGCATGCTCGCCACCTTTCTCCCATGCCTGCGTACGTCTTGCATCCTCTGTCCGAGAAATTATCTAGCCTCCCTGCTCATGAGGCCGGCTTGCACGAGAATTGAGCGACAAGCACAGCAGCAAGGGCTGGACTTGTCACCAAGCAACGGCATATATAGCTGACACTGCCTTGCTACACCATGATAGTCTATGGCCGTACCGCGAGCCGCCAGCGTGACCCAACGCTTCAGTCTGAAGACATGTGCAACACAGACTGCGCCCTCTTTGGTGCCGTGCAATGCTTTACCGGCTGTGCCTGGCTGTACGTGCTTTGTCTTGATGCATCATGACTCTCATCCCAGCTGCTTTCCTGACACGGCTCCATTCAGCTTCACCTTTTTCAAACGCAGCGAGATTCGTCAGCAGCATGGCATCAAGGGCAGCGCATGGGGCGACTGCTGCGCCACATACTGGTGCCACTGCTGCTCTCTCATCCAGCAGGACAATGAAGTCAAGCTCAGACAGGCCGCCGCTGCCGCCAGCGCCGCAGGCGGTCCCATCACAAAGGCCTATGAAAGCCAGCAGCAGGGCATGTACGTGCCTGCGCCTCCGCCCGTCGACCAAGCCCCCGAGAAACAGAATCCACCAGCTCTGTGATTTCTTGGACCCCGGACAATCGTCTTCTCACGCAGTCAAACACTATACCCAGTTCAGAGTAGCATTTCCATGGGCGAGCGGCAGTTGATTTTTCTCAAAAACCATTGCTTTGATTTGTGCTCCATCTTGGTTTTGCAAAAATTCTTCGCCTAGCAAACAAACATGGCCTCTAATAATAATAATAATAATAATGATAATAATCAGATGAGATGATAATTTCAACCTCGTCTACCGCGTCCTGCAAGAGTCCATTACCTCAACTCCAAAGTGAAGCCAAGCAACCAAGACACCTTTTAGTCCTGTCGCTTGGGGCCATCATCACAAAAGCCAGAAACAAGCTTGCCATCATCATTAAGCGTAAAGCTTCTTCTCATATGCCTCCATGTTGACATTGCCCTCGAGCTGGGCGCTTGAAGTGCGCAGCTCGAAGCGAAGGAGGCCATTGGCCGCCGACTCGTGCAGCCCGGAGAGGCTCTTCATGCCACAGTCTTGCATCGAGTGCTTCAGTCCAGCAGCCAGATAGGGCACGAATTTGCCGACTGAGCCCCGGTGTGCTACAGACCCCGAGACGCCCTGCGCCACAAGCACGCTGTCGCCCTCTGAGAAGTATCGAGCAGTGCCGGCATTGCTCTTTTGGCTGTCCTTGCCGCCGTCGCCCGCCTTCTTGTCCTGCATGGCATCGATGCTGCCCATGCCCCTGTAGGCCTTGACCAGCTTGCCCTCTCGCGAAACAAACGAGGTACCGGGAGACTCGGTGGTGCCGGCCAATAGTCCGCCCATCATGACGGTCGAGGCACCCAAAGACAGGCCCTTGACAATATGGCCAACGTTTTGCACGCCACCATCAGCGATGCAAGGCACACCGAACCGAGCGGCAAAGTGGCTAACGGCATACACAGCAGCAGCCTGGGGCCGGCCCACAGCCATCACCTCTTGCGTAATGCAGGCTGAGCCGCTCCCCATACCGATTCGCAAGCCGTCAACGCCAGCGGCGATGAGGGACGCGGCCTGTTCGCGTGTGACAACATTGCCTCCAATCACATCGAGATCGGGGAAATTGGACTTTATCCATTTCACCATGTCAACCTGGTACATGCTGTTTCCCTGAGAGCTGTCAAGAACAACAATGTCGAGGCCAGCTTCGACAAGCTTCTGAAGCCGTGTCTTGTCTTCGGGGCGTGTGCCAATGGCAGCGGCGCAGATGAGCTGTTTGCTGGCTGGCAACTTGGAGGCCAAAGGAAAATGTTGGTTCTTGGTGAGGTCGGAGCGGGATATCATAGACACAAGGTTGAAATCCTTGTCCACAATGGGCAGCTTGCCCTTTTTGGACTTTGCGAGAATCTTGTTTGCCTCGGCAAGCGTGACGCCGTTGGGAGCCGTGATGAGGTTTGTCACCATGACGCTCGATACGGGCGAGTCATTGGCCTCCTCGAACTGAAGGTCGCGGTTAGTAACAATGCCCAGGAGCTTGGAGCCGAGTTTTCCATTTTCTTCAAAAGGCAAAGTTAGCATTTGGTAGCAGGGCTTGGTAGCTGAGTAGTAGTAGTAGTGGTGTATGAGGCAGCGTCATATTCAAGAGTGTCCACATAAAGGCAAAGCCTTGTATACTCGGTGGAACGAAAGTTATGATGTATGGATTATAATCATGCAGTATAGAGGCCAGAAAGCAAGGAAAAGAGCAAAAGTACTACTAACCAGTCACTGGAAAGCCACCAAAGCCCCATTGCTCCTTGAGGGCCTTGACTTCTCCAACGGTGAGGCTGCGATTGATGACGACGGGGTCGAGAATAAAGCCGTTTTCGTAGCGCTTGACGTTGCGCACCATGTCGGCCTGAGCATCTGGAGAGCAATTGTGGTGGATGACTCCAAGACCGCCCTGAAGAGCCATGTGAATGGCCATTTCGTGCTCCGTCACCGTGTCCATGGGAGAGGAGACAAAGGGCGTTTTGAGCGTGATGCGCTTCGTGATTGGCGAGTCGAGTACCACTTCAGAGGCAGGGAAGCCAATATAGCCCGGGAGCAGCAGGAAGTCGTTAAAGGTCAAGCCGCCATGCTTGGTCGTGTCCATGAGCTGGTGGATGTCGAGACCATCGCGCGTCTCGTACTCGGACAGCTTCTCGACGGCTGTGCGGTAATCGAGCACCGGGGCATGCGAATTGGCTGCCACCATTGTGAATGCCAGGAAATCTGCTGCCAAAGTGACGAGGATGAAGCGAGCTGTCGACAGTGATTGACGGGACCTTGAAGTGGCGCTTCTTCCCGTGAAAAAAAAAGAGGAAAAAAGAGACGCGAAGAGCTTTTTTTTTCCCTTTTCTCTTTTCCCTCGATTCGCGACCCTGCAACAGCGGGGCAAAAATGTACGTATCTTGTACATACCCTTACCCTGCAGCGGAGAGGGGATCGTCATGATTGGCAAAGTAAGCATGAATTCTTGACATTCTAGAAAGATTCATGCATCATCAAGGGACTTGGACCAAATTATTTGCAGCCAATGCGCAGCTTCAAACACTCCAAGCAACCATGACGTCTGCTGTGTCGCTGACAGGACCAGCATCAAGACGCAGCTCCCTCCACGCCCTCTCAATATCCACCTCGACGACACAAGCATCATTGTGCGATACCTTGACACACTGTCGAGGCACTGGCTGCTTCTGCAGCGTGGCCATAAAGTCCCCGTCAATTGTCATTGTCGGCAGCGTTGAGACATAGATGCCTGGAAAAGTCGAGTCAGCAGTCTATCCACGGCAGCATGGAAATGGCTTGTCCCGTACCAACAACGCCCAAGGCCTTGAGTTGCGTTTCCACCACGACTCTGCCATGCTCATTCTGGGTCACGGTGCTGCTGACAATGGCAGCGCAGCCCGTCATCTTTCCCACCAGGCCAAGATTCGACGTCCAGCCAGCATTGTGCTTGTTGCCTGTGAAGCGAGTCAAGGGGTAGGCGCAGTAAATCTCGTATCCCCGTACGTCCAACCACGTCACAAGTAGAGACGACCTCTGTCCCATCTTCATTGGCATCGACACCTTGCCCGTGGTGTGCGCGCGCACAATGTAGTCGAGTGAAGCCAGTGTTCCTGGGAAACTCGACAAAGGGACCAAGTCGGTCAAGGCTCGCGCAGAAACATTGAAAACGCCCAAGATGCCAGTACCAACCTGCGCTCTCCCTGCAACGCCAGTCAGTGTTTACTTTACATGTGCAATCCAAGACGGTCCCGTTTCTTACCATGATAACTCCCAACTTTGAGCAAGACGTCGTCGTCATATCCCGTATACGGGTGCATCGACCTCCCCACAACGCTGGGCCTAAAAATGATGGTCTGGCCCTTGGGTGTGATGCCCGTCATTTGCCAGATCAAGTCCATATTGTGCTTCCCCGGCACATCTGTAATATATATCGGACCACCGCTAACACACCTTGCAGCCGCGTGGAAGTCGGAGTAATCATGCACCGTCTGGAACATGTCCCAATCCGGAAGCACATTCAAGAACTGGGTAAAGACGGCATTGTGTGCGTTGGTCCATATGTGCCACGGATGCGACGCTGCAACTTCGGGGAAGAAGTCGTCCGAGTTGCGCACCACGGTTGGTGGCCGGTTTTGCACGAGCTGGCAGTGAAACAGAGCCTGTGGTATCTGCGACATGCACGAGATAGCCCTGGCACCGAAATGCTCCAGAGAGGCCTTGGCCCATGAGTCTAGGTAAGTGTTTATAAGCTCTCGGCGCACCGAGGCACTGGGCCAGACATCAACCATAAACTGGCTGTCCGTTTTGACACCGTCGATGCCTGCGTCGCAAAGAAAGTCGTAGAAATTCTGGTAGAGGCGGTCCACGTCCTCCTTGGCAACCACCGTCATGGCACCGCCCAGAGGGAGGTTGCGACGCCGTGACTGCTCACGATCAACCTTGAGTGTCTTGTACTCTTGTTCCAGCTTGCCCCCTGGAGCTATACCGCCCCAGTAGCCTAGCAGAGAATGCCAGACTGAGATGTGTTGAACGCTGGGGTGTCGTCGTCGAAGTTGCGAGACTAATGCCTTGAGGCCCCTTGGGAAGGCCTTGGCATCGGCCTCAAACTCGACCCAGCCATACTGAAACTGGCTTTCCCCTTTGTAGTCAATTGACTGCCAATTGTCATCTATGATGAGGCTGGTGATGTGGATCTTGTTTTCCACCAGCTTTTGAACAGCATCAAGCACCTTTTGCTCTGTCAGTTTCTGGCCCAATCCATTCCAAGTGCCTAAATCAGATGAGTCAGTCTGAGAAGGGACAGAGTGAGAATACAACGACTTACAATATCCAAGCCCATCGTACCATTTTTCTTCCAAGACCTCGTCTTTCGCTGTTGCCTTGAGCCCTGTGTCATGGCTGTGAAGTGGCCCATTTAGCTTGGAGAGAAGAGCCCTAGCATGGTACATGACAGCGGCCACAGCGCGTTCCAACTCATGACTCTCTGCCACTAAGACGGTGGCTTTCTGGGCCGTCACATCGTCATTTCGAGCCTGAGGGCATAAGTATTCACATCGTGAGAGAGGCTCAATGCTCATACATTTACAGATATCCTGCCGTCCGCGGTGCTGCAAAACGTTGTCAAGACATTGCCGAGCCCATTCAGGGCAAGAAAGACAAGACTGCGTCCTTTGGAGCTCAAAAAGGAGCAAATAATGGCGTCTTGATCAAGGACAAAATGAGTCTTGCCTTGTCTAGGAGCAAGCCACGGAGACCAGACGCGTACGAGGGCAAACCATCTGCTCGTGGACATCAACAGAGCGGGTCACGGGACTCAAGCCGCTCTGCTTACCTCATATATGATCCCCATGGCATACCAATGTCAATGTTTTCAAAGCTTGACACGTCACCGTTTGCTGGTGAGAGATTAGATTCGAGAGACCATAGAAGCGTCTGAGGCGCCTGGCTCAGTAGCGATGCCACCTTCCAGGCGTTGCTCATGTCTGAAATGGGCGGACAATCTGGCCCAGAGACTGCGGCAGAAAGTATTGACACGAGCCCGTCCTCGAAGCCCTCATCATCACGAACCCATGTCCAGGGCTCATGAGGCCCGGTACGGATTTTGAAGGTAAATTGCAGGGAACACGACACGGATACAGAACAGGCAAAGTATAGTATTGAGCCCGACTTGGCTGAGGTTTGGAGACTCGAGGGCTTGTCCTCATCAACAAGTATGGCATTAAGGGACGTCTCTGACCATTGAGCTCCGTCCGCGGAAGACCATAGAGCCACCTGGCACGACTCTGGGCGTAGAGAGGCCGGAACACGCAGTACGGCTGTAAGGTCAATGGCAGGGCCTGTCGCCACCACCGTCACTTGACCCAAAGGAGGGTAGCTTTGGAGATGAGGCTTCATGGTGTAGTCAGATGGCGGGGGAGGTTTTTGCTTTGAGATGTAATTCTTGTTGAAATCGGCCGTGAAGCTGTACGGTTCAGAGGACATGGCGATGCACGAAGAGGGCGATGCTTCGCCAAGTCAGCAAAGCATGAAAGGGTGGAAAAAAAGACTACCAAACTAGTATTAGGAGATGTTTGACTATAATATGTGTGATGGAGAGCGAGCAGGAGGAAGAGCATGAGAGAGAGTACTAAAGGGAGAGAAGCCTATAACGGGGTACGTCACTTTGGGCTACTCGTAGTACTGTAATCCCGTGGTGTCTGTTAGTAATCGTGGCTCTGATTGGCTCTCGCCGAGATTCGGACTTGGTCGGAAGTAGAAAATCACCACCATCAGCAAAGCTCCAGGCTGAGCAGTATCGTGACCCCCTTCGCGAACCCACCCCCTGCCCTGATCCGTCCACTCAAACCACTCCCATGGCGTCTCGAGGACTATCCTTGAAGCTCTCGCAGAGCCTGCGAAGCCGCACTGCTCTGTCGGGCCTGCGCCGCGGATTGGCGACGCCCTCGAGCGTGGGTACAACTCAGACGACGACGCTCAAGAATGGATTGACGGTAAGCATCAATATCGCCCACACGCCATATTGTCGTGCCAATGGGCCTCTGACATGCATCCCAGGTTGCTACGGAGCACTCGCCGTGGGCGCAAACATCAACCGTCGGCATGTGGATCGACGCCGGATCGCGGGCCGAAACGGACGAGACGAATGGCACTGCGCACTTCCTCGAGCATCTAGCCTTCAAGGTAACGGCACCATTGTGTACGTGGCGGCATGATCAGAGGTGCTGATGCTCAAACAAAGGGGACGGCCAGACGAACTCAACAGCAGTTGGAACTTGAGATTGAAAACATGGGTGCCCACCTGAACGCCTACACCTCGGTAAGACGATGCTCAGGAAAATATGTGAGAAACATGACCCGGCTGGTCTGACGAGCCTCTAGCGAGAAAACACAGTATACTTTGCCAAGGCTTTCAACTCAGACGTCCCTCAGTGCGTCGACGTTCTCGCCGACATCCTGCAAAACTCCAAGCTCGAAGAGGCGGCCATTGAGCGGGAGCGCGACGTGATTCTGCGCGAATCGGAAGAGGTAGAAAAGCAGGTCGAAGAGGTTGTCTTTGACCACCTTCATGCCACAGCCTTTCAACATCAGCCGCTGGGTCGAACCATTCTTGGGCCCCGCCAGAACATTCGTGACATTACCCGTACCGAACTTGTCAATTACATAAAGAACAACTACACGGCCGACCGCATGGTGCTTGTAGGCGCTGGCGGCATTCCCCACGAGAAGCTTGTCGAGTTGGCCGAGAAGAACTTTGGCAATGTGCCTGGCAAGGGCCCCGAGAATCACGCCTATGTCTTGTCAAAGGAGCCAGCCGACTTTATTGGATCTGATGTTCGTGTTCGCGATGACACCATGCCAACTGCCCACATAGCACTGGCTGTCGAGGGCGTCAGCTGGAACTCGGACGACTACTTTACCGCCATGGTGGCGCAGGCCATTGTTGGCAACTATGACAAGGCCACGGGTAGCGCTCCCAATCAGGGAAGCAAGCTCAGCGGCATAGTCCACAAATTTGAACTCGCCAACAGCTTCATGAGCTACTCCACCAGCTACAGTGACACGGGGTGAGTGGAAGCTTTTTCTATTGTTGCTACGCATCACGTGTGCTAAGACATATAGACTTTGGGGCATCTACCTCGTCACGGACAAGCTCACCCAGATTGACGACCTTGTGCATTTTGCGATTCGAGAGTGGATGCGCCTCTGCTCCAATGTCAGCGAGGCCGAGACGGAGCGTGCCAAGGCACAGCTCAAGGCGTCGATACTTTTGTCGCTGGACGGCACCACTGCCGTGGCTGAAGACATTGGCCGCCAGCTGGTGACGACTGGCCGGCGGATGATGCCCGGTGAACTGGAGCGCAGGATTAGTGCTGTCAACGAAAAGGACGTTATGGATTTTGCCAGCCGCAAACTGTGGGACAGGGACCTTGCTATTAGCGCTGTCGGCAGCATCGAAGGCCTCTTTGACTACCAGCGGCTGCGGAACACGATGAAGCCCAAGTTCTAGATGGGCGCAGCATCGGTGTTGGGGTGACAAAAAGTGGGCGGACTCGGGTAGGTATAGAGTGTATGAAATGCCGTATCACATGCCTAGTGTATCATATACTATTTTCTCTTGTTCATACATGGGCCGTGTCCAAGATGTTTTGTCTGACGGAGGTTGCGATGACGAGTTGATATTTGAAGGAGCCGTCTATACTAGTAGTTTTTGGCCCATGGCTGCTGTTGTGGGACTAACCTACTTGCTTGTTGGCCAGCTATTGGCCAGGGTCAGCCGGACTTCTTCTGGCACCACTAGATTAGTCTCGCCCCTCTGTGAAAGGGTGAGCTTATGTTTTTCCCTCCTTCATAATTATTCAGCACTGTTTTCTGCATGCACACTGGCGGTGCAAGGTTATGAGCCCGTGACGATTCCTTTATCAAAATAACCTCTTATACGCTCTGAAGAGCATCATCAGCGTCATTTTAAGACGCCCGACCAGCTTTTCCTCACAGACGCATACCGCACCGAATACCAAGGGGAATTTTAGGATACAGGTGCAGCACGCGTCTTAACCGTTAGCAAGCCAGGCAGAGGTATACGTGCGATTATATCTACGTACTAAGATAAATTAGACTCTAGGAAGCGCAGATATACGATTTAGTGGTGCGGGCTTAACGTTAGCAATTAAGACTATCGAAGTCTCGAATTAGCTTGGCACGATGCTCTACTATATCCTAGACACGTCTACTCCTTTCTTTCTCGTTATACGATATTGATAGAATCTGCGCTTACTTTAATAACGTACTCGACGTTATTATACGATACGACGGTTCTATAATTCCTATCGTACGCAAATAAGGCTACTTATTCTTTAATACTAGCCTACGAGAAGCTAGTATATTCTTTACCGAGACGGAGCTACGACGACTCTATCGTCGTTTCGGACACCCTCGTACGGACCGCCTTTATAAGCTCCTTAAGAGGTTAGGTTACGTCGTACCTAAGGGTATACTAGAGAATATTAAGAAGATTTGCCACCATTGCTAGATTTATAGAGCCGCACCACAAAGATTCCGTTTCTCGATCAAGGACGACACCACGTTATCTATATCGATAAACGGCTCGTACTTTATATAATCAATAAGAGCACATCCTTCCAGGCTGCTCTCTTTCTCAAATCCCTTTCCGCGCGCGACACTTGGCAAGCACTTTGCCGCTGTTAGATCAACACATACCAAGGTCCTCCAGACGTTATCACGCACGACCCAGGCACCAATTTTTCGTCGGACGAGTTTACACTTTTTTAATTTGCTGCCAATCTCGAAACCACTTGGACTCATTTTCAGAATTGGACGGCGACTCTCTTACGAGATTACCATAACCGCAAAGTACATACGAGCGAAAAGATCAACCAAGCCAGACAACTAGAAGCACAGTCTCCCTGGGAATTCCATATGTATCTCAATCCTTTGGAAGAACAATTGCCGCGCCAGAATGACGAGAACCGAGCGCTCCTGTTTTTCAGCAAGTTGCAAACTCCGCTGAGGGATCAGTGTCATTTTAACACTTTTTTAATTTGCTGCCAATCAAGGCCTTGAACGGCAAATCGCCACTTGAGTTACTTCTTGAACAGACTGGACCCCCTTACATCTACAACATCACGCACCTGCGTGCCTGGGGTTGCACTGCCTACGTCACCAAGCCTGAACAAAAACGCATTCGCAGTGCAAAGATGGCCCCCCGTGCCTGGAAGGGCCAATTAGTGAAAAAACTAGCGCCTCTATTGAACGGTCTGTGTACGT
>NJET01000003.1:0-21853 GCA_002591415.1 Ophiocordyceps australis | reverse complement strand
ACGTACACAGACCGTTCAACAGCCTCGCTATATAGGACCATTCAAGATACTTGATAAAATCGGCCGACAAGCATACAGAATCTCACTGCTACAACAATATAGCCAGCTCCACAATGTCTTTCATATAAGCTTATTAGAACCATGGACGAACCGAGAAGGGATAGTCACAAGGGACACGCTACCTCTGCTAGACTTAGACGATATCGACGATGAGTACGAAGTCGAAGAAATCAAAGAGTCTAAGAAAATACACGGCAAAGACTATTACCTAGTCAAATGGAAAGGATGGCCAACTGAGTATATATATGTGGCCATGGAGCCCTTCAATAGTTCATCTCATCGTCAGTCACGCCAGCAAACACAAGATACGACGACAGCAGCTATTGCAGCTGCTGTCGTCTGCTTTATCCCAAAAGGCCGCTATTTGCATAAGAAGGAAAATTGCTGGATTTTGCACCCCGAAATATTCGCTCTGAAGAGCATCATCAGCGTTATTTTAACGCTTTTTTTATTGAAATCGGTCCAATTTTGACCACTTTTGGCCCAAATTTGCCAATTTTTACCGGTCGGCCCAACGGAAAATCTCTCAATTTTAGTGACTTGGCAGCTGCCCACAGGAGTCATACCTGGATAAGGTAAATTCCAAATTCAATCGCCAGCAACACACTATCAACCAGCCCCTTGGACAACAACCTCTTCAAAGACATACTAAACAAGCCACGCAAACGGAAATCAAGCTATACCAAGCTCTCATTGGTTCATTGGGCTATAGTGCCATCATCACAAGGCCTGACATGTATTATTGCGTGTCAAGCTATCCCAATTCCTTTAAAATCTATCCAGCAGCCACATCGCCTACGGATTCACAGCACTAGATTTCCTTTGTAACACTAAAGGTCTTTAGCTCTGGTACTAAGGACAAGAAGACGATACCCTTACCGCAGAATGTTGGTCGGATGCAGCTTATGCTGATCAACCTGACCGCAAGAGCACCCACGGATATATTATCAAGCTTTTTGGTGCCGCAATCGCCTACAAATCAGGGAAGCAAGACACTGTAACGACATCTTCTACAGAAGCAGAGCTCCTAGCCCTTTCCTTTGCAGCAAGGGAGCTTATAGCCTTTAATAGGTTATGCTAGCAGCTATCCCTCCCAATTAGCAAAGTACTAATCTTGTGATGTGATAACTAATAAACGATTCGACTTCTACAAGAAGAAAGCGTTACACTCACAACGAAGCTTAAGCATATCGATATCTATCACCATTGGCTTCGTCAAGAGGTCTAGAAAGGGACCTTCCAGGTTATTTAGGCACGATCCTCAGACATAATTGCGGATAGCCTCACAAAGCCATTAACACCAGCAATTTAAGACTTTTCAGCAGCAATTAGGGCTCGTCATATAGTAATTTACTACAGCAGTCTCTCCTAGCAAGTCTTTTACGCATTGTTTACTTGATTTTACGCATATTGATCACGATTATACAACAAGACAACATTCGAGCAGCAATTATGTTTATTATAGCAAGGGCTATAGGCCCAGCAAAGCGCGCAACCACGCGTCACCCAAATCAATTAATCCATCAAGCCACACAAGTTAGCATAGAGAAGTAACAATTTCTTCATCTTCATCATCCTGCCTGGCACTGCCAGCAGTAGTCCTTTTTACCTAAATTTGCACTTTTTCTGTTTTTGCACAAAACACCATTCAAGGATCACGATAGCCGACAAGGAGACCTTGCTCGCGTACCCAAGCTGCAGATACAGGACAACTATGAGTATAATTCGTGTAGCAGCAAGAATGGCTGCTGTCGTCCCTGCTGGAAATGTTCCAGGTGCGACGGCCATCCTTGGATTCTCGGGAATCCAGCACGGTGGCCTATCTGGCCGCTACCACTGGGTACTCCTTCCCATGGGTCGTGCGCAAAACAGGCGTTTTATGACATTCTTTTGCGGCCCTAATGAAGAGGAGGTGTTCCTTGCGAGCCTCCATCTCGCGATATCTAGGTCCGAGTACCCAATGATAAGACCGATGCTTAGTTCGTTCGGCGCGAGTCATACTTAAGAGCTTTATTGGCTCAGAGTCGTGGAGACGTGGCGCAACAGCCGTGCGGGCATAAATGTGCCCGTACGTCGCACCCGTTCGAGCATTGCCGGTATATCGAGGACATATAACACGGCGCCTGCGCGTTATGTATCTGGGCCTCGCACGCCGTAAGGTGCGAACATCACTATATTAATCGGTTCGAGACGACGAGCAGTAAGGAGGACGGGGGGGACGACGACGATGAGGACGACGAGAGCGACGACGCTCCGTCGAGCGAAGGATCTATGGAGGAGGTGCCTCCTCCAGGGTCGAGCCCTTCGAGGGCAATTATAGTCGACTAGAATTTATCGTTTTGTCGGCGGTCGGTGGTCGTGCGGCAGAGTTGTTTGTCTTCTTTCTTTTGTTAAGCTGTAATTTAGTAGCGGAATTTGTTGTTCGACGCTGGCTTCTACTAGCCTACCTAATCGTCCTCTTTATAGATGGCTAAAACGCTAGATTAGCTATGCTAAATAAGGCAAATACCGCCCACACGCGTTACATCGATCGACGCCATCAATATATTATCCAACGCACGAAGGAAGGATATTTTTCGGCTGCCTGTGGAGACGAGCCAAAGATGTGCTTCACTAAAACAAGAGCACCAACGACGGCCAGAATATGAGACACCAAGATGGCCCGAATACGAGGCGTGGGCTTCGAAGACGTCATTGAAAAAGCGCCTGCTATTACTAGTAGTAGCAAGCAGTATAGCATGGTATTTCTAGACTGGCGCGCTGGTTTTTCTACTAGTGTCGGTTTATAATTAAAGTCTTGTTGAAAGCATGCCATGAGCTTGTCTGCCACACCAACAAGGAGAGATGCAGCAGACATCATGGCAACGCCTTCAGATGACATCAAGAAGCGACATATTGCCATTATTGGCGGAGGAGCCGCGGGCATGGCAAGTCGTGCTCTGCACCCAGTCACTCAGAAAGCACCTTGAGCTAATTTTAATTCTTGCTGGCTGCTCGCCACAGTCTTGCGCAGCCACCTTGGCCCAGCATCCTGAAAAGTTCAAAGTAACGCTGTTGGAGCGAGCAGACGTTGTTGGCGGCCAGGCAACGTCGATATCTCTGGACAAGCAGCGCCATGGCGCTTCGTGGATGAACAATGGCGTTCAGGGCGGATCTCAAATCTTCAAGCACACGTTCAACTTTTTCCGCGAACAAGGCTTTCCGCCCCACCAGGTACAGCTTCAGGTAGCCTTTGGCAAAGGGCAAGATGGGTTCTGGACCAATGTCTTTCCTACCAAGCTTGTGGAGCGCTATGCTGCCGACATTCGCAAATTTGGCTATTTCTTGCGCCTCATCAAATGGACCATGCCGATCCTGGGCCTGGTGCCCATTTCCATCATGCTGCGCGTCTTTTTCTTTAGTAAAGACTTTGGCGACAAGATGGTGTATCCTCTTATTGCTCTCTTTCTCGGCACCGGCAACCAGACGCCCAATGTGCCCTCTGCCATTGTCGAGCGCCTCTTTGACGACCCCAACATGAAGCTGTGGGACTATGATGCCGTTACCTTGCTGCCTAACCTGCCCACCATGTACACCTTTGACCATCTCGATGCCTTTTACAAGTCTTGGAGGAGCCATCTCGAGGGCCAGGGCGTAACCATGAGGACGGGGACCGAGGTCTCGCAAGTGCTCTCGAGGAGTAAAGAGGGAGTTTTGCTCAGCATCAAAGACTTGGCCTCGGGCAACTCGACAGAGGAAGCCTTTGACGACATGGTGCTCTGCACTCTGGCCGACGACAGTCTTCGCATTCTAGGCAAACAGGCAAGCTGGCGCGAGAAAATGGTGCTCGGCGGCGCTGCCTTTTTCGACGACTTGACCGTGACACACAGCGACAGCAAATACTTTGAACAGCACTACGAAACGCGCTTCAAGCAAGAGCTCTGTGCCGAGCCTTCATCAGACCAGCAAAAGAAGCAGGTGGCCTTTGCCAAGGGCCAGGGCCAAGACGCCGACGGCTTCAAGCCCATGTATTACACGTTTTCCTACCAGCGCGATCCGCGCCTCATTGAAATGTCCTTCAACTGCAGCAACTACCAGCACCAGCTTAAACAGGCCAATGCCGAGTCTCAACGGACCCTGGAACCCGTATACCAAACCATTTTCCTAAACAAGAAGCTCAAGGACATGTGGACGCTGGACAGCATTAACGAGGACAAGGTGATTAAAAAGAATTGGTGGCACCAGTTGGGCCATCGGTGGCAGCACTATCTCCGCGTTGTCCCCGGCATGATGTTTCTCCACGGCAAGCAGCATACCTATTTCGCCGGCTCTTGGACGCTCGTGGTAAGGCTTGGAAAATGTCCTTGTCGCCCAAACTTGGCCATGTCAAGGCGCTGACGCTTTCTGCTGCAGAACATGCATGAGCTGGCGTGTGTCAGTGGTATTGCAGCTGCCTACCATCTTGGGGCAGACTATGTCAAGATTGACGACTTTGCTCAAGACTTTTTTTCAAAGTACTTGCTACTCTCGCACGGCATGGTGTTTTCTCGCGAGGAAAAGAGGAGACGTCGTACAAGGTCTTGATGGAGATGCATCTTCAACAAGAACAAGGTAGACACTGGCAACTAGACATGTACAACCTGTTGGTTTCGAGACAGTATACCACCTAGCCAATCTTGTAGTATTCAAGAAAAAAGCTGGTATTCGCTATATGACTACCCCTAGTACGCGTCGTACATACCGGTAAAAACGCCCTAAATGAACCGCCAACGCCCCTAACAAATTTATCAAACACCCCAACCAAGAGGCAGTTCAAGAGCGTCTAGGTTCACCCCTCTCACGAGAATAATCCCACAATGGCAACTATTCCTATCCGTCCTCTGCCATTTCCTCATCCACGTCGTCGCCAAAGACATCCTCCATTGTGCCGCCCTCAACACCGTCGCCACCAACGTCTTCCAAATCAGGCCCTTGAATACCATCCATGGCATCGCCGTCTTGGGCATTGTCTTGGTGATCCGTGTCTTCGTCAGTGTCCCCTTCCCACAAGTCCTTGAGCCCCCAGCTTGTGCCGCTAACAACAAATCGCTCGCTAGGAAGTCTGATGCCCCATTCGCTTGGGTTTATTCGCGGCAGAGAAATCTTGTTGCGATCACGGGCCAGCTCTTGCATGTAGTCCTTGCTGATGCCGCCTCCACTGCTGCCGCCGCGGTACTGGTATGAGAGACGTGATGCGACAGCCACCTTGATAGCATTTGCAGTAATGGGCGCCTCGCCGGGAGCCACGGCTGTTGCGCCAGCCGAAGCCGAGGGTTTACTGCCGGCTTGAGAAATGTAGGGATCACTGGCAAGGTGCATGGCGTCGCTGAGAACAGATGAAGCGTGACGGTATGCAAAGTCGAGAAGCAGAAGAGGAACGCGTTGCTCATATGACGTGACGCCTTGAGAGCTGAGCAGGAGCTCTATCAGGCGTGCATCTCGCGGCCGCGGATCTGAGCTCGACGTTGCTTGAGCTTGCGCCTGTGCCTGGGCTTGAGACTGAGGCTGAGATTGTGAGGGCTGTAATGGCGGCGGTTGCGAAGGATTGCTCGTCTCCTTGGATGGCGCAGGTTGGCTAGCGGCGCTGTTCTGCGTATTGGGTGCTGTTTGCGAGCCATTTGTTGTGGCAAAGCTGGTATTGACACCATTGACTTGAGCTTGGCTTGAAGCCATGCTGTAGTATGTTGCAGCAGGTACTATGCCAGTCCAAGCGTTGAGTGCACCTTGCTTTGCGCAGATGAGGCGCAGAGAGAGGTGGCAAAGTCGTGATGGAATGGCGAGAGGCGCAAACGATGGGTAAAAACAAAATGTTGACGATGGAGGAGAGAAGAAGGCTGGCCAGGTAGACGACGAGAGGGACGAGAGCGAATAGCGGAGAAGCACTAGCAAAGAGCGTGGAGCGCAATCAGTGGCAGGAAGGCTGGACGACAAGGCAAGTTGAAGCAGCCATCAAGCAGAGCAGGCACAAGCAAGTCTCTCAATTGAGCTTGCCAGTCGCGACGGGAAGGTGGTCGGTACATTGTTTGTCCGCCACTTGCAGCCAATGAGCGTTGAGGGATTGCAGCTATTCGTCCTGCCCCACCTCCGATATCGTTGTGCCTGGGAGCTTTGCACAATAATACTACTAGTAGAAGCCACTCTTTGAATTCTCTTCCTTCAGGCAGGCTACATCACTCTCAACCATGGAGACGGATCTCCCTCTGCCTTTTCTCGTCAGCGTGGCCATTCCCCCGGGGCTGGCCAACCTCGAAGGATTGACTCGCGAACAAGTTTCCCTGCTGGGCAATCCTTTTCTCGAGGCGACGCCGCAGACTGAGGACAAGCTGGTCCGCTTCTTCAATCGCCACAACTACGAGTTTCACGCCCATGTAGACGCCACAAGCCTGCAGTCACCTGATCATGTAATTGGCCTCTTGGATCGCGGTGCGCGAAGAGTCTTTGTTGCTCCACAAGACTTGTCGCAGTACCCCGACTATGGCGACCGTCTTTTGCCCGTTGTGTCAAAGCCCGACCTTTCTGCCGCCTCCAAGCATGGCCTATTAATCACAAATGTGGATCCGCAAGCGGCTACTGGCTTGGCTGAGCAGCGCCAGTCTGCCAAGATGAAGAATCTCTTTTTCAAGCCAGCGCCTGGTGTTGATGCTGGCAGCTTCCTCGACTTTGCACGCAAATGCAATGCCATTCCAATCCTCCCTTCTACGTCGATGACGGCAGACAAGTCGGACACATCAAGGCTGCTGCTGTCGAGCGTCATTGCCAGATACTGGCAGTCGGATCGCCAAGATGGTCTGGTTCCAACCGTGGTCACTAATGAAGCTGGCATTGCACTAGGTCTCGCCTACTCTAGCGAAGAAAGCCTTTTGGAGGCTCTGAGGACGCAGACGGGCGTGTATCAAAGTCGGAAGCGAGGCCTCTGGATCAAGGGCGCAACTTCTGGCGACACACAGCAGCTTCTGCGTCTGTCTCTGGACTGCGACAACGACGCGCTCAAATTTGTTGTCAAGCAAAAGGGCCGCTTCTGTCACTTGGAACAGTTTGGCTGCTTTGGGAACTTGAAGGGCATCCCAGCCCTGGAGCAGACGCTCATGTCGAGGAAACAGTCTGCCCCCGAGGGCTCCTATACGGCCAGATTATTTTCAGACGAGAAGCTGCTCAGAGCCAAGCTTATGGAGGAGGCTGAAGAGCTTTGCGACGCCAAGACGCCCCAGGACGTTGCCTTTGAGGCTGCAGACGTGATTTACTTTGCCCTGACCAAGGCAGTCAGCGCTGGAGTAACTCTGGCGGACATTGAAGCCAACCTGGATGCAAAGAGCCTCAAAGTGACGAGGAGAACAGGCGATGCCAAGAGAAAGTGGGCCGACAAGGAGGGCATGGAGCCTGCCGCGTCTGCTTCCACCAAGCCGCCGTCCTTGAGGCAGGCCGACAAGGCTTGCAGCCAACGAATTGTGATGCAGCGAATCGACTCGACAAAGGCCACACAGGCTCAACTGTTGGAAAAGCTCAAGCGCCCATCACAAAAGTCGCCCGAGGAAATCCTCAAGATTGTCGGTCCAATCATTGAAGAGGTGCGCAAGGGCGGCGACAAGGCGCTGCTCTCATATACCCACAAGTTTGAAAAGGCGACGAGCTTGAAGTGCCCCGTCATCAAGGCACCCTTTCCCAAGGAGCTCATGGCTCTGGATGCCGAAACCATCAAGGCCATTGACGTGTCTTATGACAACATCAAGACGTTTCACTCGGCGCAAAAGGAAGACAAGGCCTTGTCTGTGGAAACGATGCCGGGCGTTGTGTGCGGGCGCTTCTCGCGACCCATTGAGCGCGTGGGCCTGTACATACCCGGAGGCACCGCCGTGCTGCCCAGCTCGGCCCTGATGCTGGGCGTGCCGGCCATGGTGGCGGGCTGCAAAAAGATTGTGCTGGCGTCGCCGCCACGCCCCGACGGCAGCATCACGCCCGAGATTGTCTACGTGGCGCAAAAGGTGGGCGCCGAGAGCATCGTGCTGGCAGGCGGCGCGCAGGCCGTGGCAGCCATGGCCTATGGCACCGAGAGCGTCTCCAAGGTGGACAAGATTCTCGGCCCGGGCAACCAGTTTGTCACGGCGGCCAAGATGCACGTCAGCAACGACACCAATGCCGGCGTCAGCATCGACATGCCCGCCGGCCCGTCCGAGGTGCTGGTTGTGGCTGATGCGCGCGCCAACCCGGCCTTTGTGGCGTCCGACTTGCTTTCCCAGGCTGAGCACGGCGTCGACAGCCAGGTTGTCCTGATTGCCGTGGGCCTCGACGAGACGCAGCTGCGCGCCATTGAGCACGAGGTGCACGCCCAGGCCATGGCTCTGCCCCGCGTCGACATGGTTCGCGGCGCCATTGAGCATTCCGTCACGGTGCAGGTTGACACGGTGGACGAGGCGATGCGCATCAGCAACGAGTATGCGCCCGAGCATCTCATTCTTCAGCTCGACGATGCGCCGCGCCTTGTCGACAAGGTTGTCAATGCCGGCAGTGTCTTTATTGGCGAATGGACGCCCGAGAGCGTTGGCGATTACTCGGCCGGCGTCAATCATTCTCTGCGTGAGTATTTTTTGCTCTTTTTTTTTCTTGTCTGATTGGTGTCCTAACATGTCGTTAGCAACCTATGGCTACGCCAAGCAATACTCTGGCGTCAACCTCGGCTCCTTTATGAAGCACATTACCTGCTCCCACCTCACCGCCGACGGACTGCGAAACGTTGGCCCGGCCGTTATGCAGCTCGCCAAGGTGGAGCAACTAGAGGCGCACCGCAGGGCCGTTGAGATTCGCATCAAACACATGGAGAAGCAGTGACTACAAGGACCAAGGCCTTGATACCATTTCCCTCGTCTATGAATTCGCGATTACAGGGCGAAGCTTGTCGTTGTGCTTTTAACCACCCCCTTTTTTGTTCAGAGGGGAGTTGCTTGAATGATGTCTAATGTTTCAATCTACTCTTAGTCGGTAACTTGTGCCAAGGATATAATAGTCGGCGTCTTGGATACACGGAAACGAGAAAAAGGGAGCAAGACAAAAATAAAAATAATAAATGACAACCTTTGCCATCCTCTAATGAGTGCACAAGACTCACAGAAACAGAGAAAAAAAAAAGTGTCTTGGAGTGCCAATACACTTTCTTTTAAAAAGAAATTGCCAACGCCTCGCTATGTCATTTACCAAGCTGGTCTCTCCACGAGGTATATGAATAGAAAAGAAGAATGAAGAGAAAAATATAAATAAATGAAAAAAAAATTCCCCCCATCCTAGGCCTCGTCAACGAGATCCACGCAACGCAATGCAAAGTCCAAAAAAAAAGAAGAAAAAGGATTACTCAAAGCCAAACAATGCAAAAACAAATCCAGCACCGAAAAAAAAAAAGTTGCGACTCGTCCCACTGCTGTGACACAAAAAAAAGTGTCAAATAGAATTCCAGCTGGTGCGTCTTGGGGCGTGGAATTGCTTCAATGCAGCCCCCGCGCGTCCCAACTCCTTTTCCGGCACAGCTGATGCCCGAGTGTCCGGGCCGGTGCCCAGATTATGCTTCAACTGCTCTTCTTAGCCCTCTTTAACCATTTCTCCCCAGAGACAAGTGACCAACCCCGGTGATGAGCTCGGCCGAGACATCTTCGGCCACAAAGTGCGATTCCGTGGCATTGGTTGCCACGGAGCCGTGCCTGCCCTCGTCATCCTCGTCATAGTCTTCATCCTCTGACCCCTCAGACACGTCCTCCTCTTCCGCCAGTTCCAGCGAGCCAACCATGCCTTCGTCCACAGCAACTGCGTCTAGTGACTCGCGCGAAATGTAGCTGTCTCCGAGGCCATCGTCATCGACTGCATCGTCTTCCTCGTCTCCAGAGTAGGCGCTGCCCTCGTCTGCTGCAGCATCGTCGCCTTCGCTCTCACTCGCAGTAAATTCGTCGGGGTCCAAGGGCTCGTCCCTCCAGTACATAAAGTCTGTAAACTCCTCACCTCCAGGAGGCACCAAGGTTCCAACAGGCGGAAAGTAGTGATCAACAACCTCATTAATGTTGCAGTAGCTCATCTTGAGCTTGTTGAGACTCAGGAGATCAAGGGAAACCTCAGCATTGGAGTTTATGGTGAAGATTCGGTTTCGTGGCACGTGAACAGTCCTATAGGAAATCTGATCCGTCAGACGATTCCCAAAGCCTGCATAAAAGGGTCTTCTCCCGGCTCCATAGAGGTTACTAATGTCGCGAAGAGTCGCCATCTTGAAGATGTGGGGCTTGCGCAAGTAAATCTCGCGGCGCAGGGCTGCCATGGTTCGGTCAGGAGACAGAATAGTCGGTCCGGGAGGCATGCGGAAGCGATCTTGGACAATGCCCTTGAGGTAGGCCCGAGTCGTGTCAGCCTGGCCAACCGAACGCGACGTCAGGTACATGATGTTGTAGCCGTTGAGGGCAATATCGCTATACAGCTTGGCGACACCCGAGTGAGTCCAGTCTCGGCCAATCATGTTGAGGACATGGCCAAGAGCATCCGACTTTGTAATTGTACCATCAATGTCGGATACAACAACAGGCGTCTCTTCCTTCCAAAGATACATGTTGGCGCAGCAGGTGGCTCGGTTCACGGTGAAGCTCATTGAGTTTTCTCCCGGCTTTAGATCCAGGGCCTTGAGCTGATCGCTAGTCAGCCGCAGAGTTTTAGCATAACTGGTCGTTGCGTCAGCCAGATTTGCTCTGTAAGACATGGTGGGATTCGACATTGTGCCCGTAGGCCCGTCTTCCGACTCGGACCGGCGATGCGTCGAGACTTGGTGCCCAGTGGCCATGTCACTTCCATCGCTCTGATAGCCGGGGTCCGAACTTGCATCGGCTTCAACGGGGCGACAGTGGGCTCGCAGAGACGACTCTATCGTCCTAGCCATGGCCGCCTGCTTGGCTTCTTCGCTGCTGTAGATCCACAAGTTGCCCTCTTCATCGAAGCCAAAGAGCGCGCCAATGTCGTAGTCTCCGTCGAGAGCCTCGGACAGGATTTTTCTGGCCAACACCTCGGCTCGCAGCATGTCTTGTTCGCTGCCTTTGAAGCCGGCCATTTCCAGCATCAGGTCACCGGTGCGAGTAACATGAGAGGGAATATTGGCAGCCTCGAGTCCCTTGGACAGGGCGTGAGCACGCTCTATGGCCTCACCATGGGGTAGAGGAGGGGGACTGTGGGATCTGTCCGAGACGGCTGTTGGGCCAGAGCTAGTTTCTGACTGTCTTGTGTACTGCATTGAGAGGGTGGCATCGCTATGAGGTCGGAGCGAGGTGGCTGGCGGCCAGTCGCCAGAGGCCGAACGAGATAGCGGGGAAAAGGAGGCAAGAGTGTCTTTGGGGCGGCTTAGCAGACAAGTGGGACAAGTTTGAAGGGAATTGCGTACCTGAATCATGAGAGCGGGCCGGGGCATGAAGGACATGAGGAGGCGGGCGGCGAGGACTTGGAGCGCTGCTATTCAGCTCCAAGGGATCCGGCTCCTGAAGCTGGGGAGCAGAAGGGTCGGGCTGCAAGGGCGGGCTGTTTGCAGGAGAGACAAGAGGCGAAGTCTGCAACGACTCGGGGATACTATCCGTCGTCTCAAAGACAAAAAAGGCCTCGCCGCCCTCGCCGAGCTTCATGGAGTAGTCTTGCTTGATGGCATTGACTCTAAACTCCACCTTTTTCTCGTAGGGCCGCAGCAGCGAGAACTTGCCAAAACGGACGTGGAAGGGAGAGCAGCACAGGGTGCCATCCTGACGCTCAACAACAATGACATCAATAGCGCCGCTGAGGGTGGCCGGGTTGATGGAGTTCCAGGCGGTGGAGACGGAGTCACTTAGGTTGCGAACGTATTGCATCGTCGTGGCGTCGTCGAGTCGAGGCAGCGGGGGACAGCGGGGGACAGAGGGCAGCACGGGGGGATTGGGCAGCGCTGGGTCATGGCAAGCGGGCCGAGTGTCGAGGGTGAAGAAGCCAAGAGGAAGAGGGATCAAGGCACGAGAGAAGTCAGAAGTCGGGCTTCAAAAAGACAAGGCACATGATGTCTGCAGGTCCTTGTAAGCGCGGCATGGAACGTAGCAGCAACGGCGGCAGGGCGGGGCATGTACTGAGGCGGTACCTGGGGAAACGGCGCAGCGGCCGCCAAGGCCGAGGTAGAGGGCTCGTTGCGCACCTGGGCGGCAGAGGTCGCGGGTACGGGCCGCGAGTACGGGCTGGACAGCCACCTTGGCCTGGTAGCCCCGGCCATGACGACGACGACTGGCTCGCACACGGCGTCTGACAGCAGCAGAGCGTCTCTCGACGCCTGGCTAATGACTTGCATCTGCTGCCGCCTCGGCCCTGGGCGCTGAGGCTGGGCCGGGCTGCTGGGCGACCTTGTGCATCATGCGGCTCATGTCGGCGGCTCAGGGTGCTTGCTCATGGCGCTCATGGTGCTTGCTCATGTCACTCATGTCACTCGTGTCACTCTTGTCACTCGTGTCACTCTTGTCGCTCATGTCGCTCACCTCGCTGCCGTTGCTGCCCCCACCCTGCCCACGCGCCAATCACAGCCTCGTGCCCTCTCGGGGTCGTCGTCGCTCAATTCGTCTCTCAATTCATCCAATCCATGTCTTCTTTTTTCTCCCACGCCGCCATCCTGCCCTCTTGCTGGCCTTGTACTTGGTCTGTTGTCTTTTCTTTTTCTTTTTTTGGAGCCTTGCCCCCCCCCTCCCTCTTCTGCTCTCTCGTCCATTCCCTCAGGCCTTTTTCATGTCACTCAGTTCTTATTCCGTCAGCCTTGCGCCTCGCGACCCGTCCCGGCTGCTGCCCTTCTCGTCGCCCTGCCGCCGTCTGTTCAGCTTCTCGTGGACTGAGAATATGTCATGGCACCTGCCCATGCTTACCACGATTTCCCTCGCCATCTTTTCCCTCTGGTGGTATCGCTGTCGCCAGTCGCTCGTGCCCAGGTCTCTTCATCTTAACGCTCATGCCGCTCTCATCAGCATTGCATTTCTTATCGATTACCACTGCGTCGCTCGCGCCTACTTTGCTTCCACCTATCGCGATGTTGTCAGCGCCACCCCCATCGAAAACTTGAAAATGGGCCTGACTCTCTGCGCTATTGTCTGGTTGGTTGCAGCTCTTGTCTTGCTTGCCTTGCTTCTAACCCCTCTGCTGTCCAGGCTGCTCTATCGCGCGTGGCAGACGCTGTGGAGGCCAGTTCCCGAGCTCGTCAATGTTCTCGGCGTCGATGTTCCCCAGTGCCCCGATGTGTGTCTGGCCGGCATAGGCTCCGACTCGGCCACTCTAAACTGGACCAGAGCACCCTCGAGCCGTCCTGTCAAGAAGTACATGATTCAAGTAAATGGCGTCTACGGTCAGTCAATCTATCTAGCCGCCCTTGTCAGCCATTACAAGGTGCTCTAACCTACATTTCTCACAGTGGGCGACTCACCGGGCAAGGATGCTGCCATTACCGTTATTGGACTCCGACCAAGCCACTTTTACACCTTGCGCGTCATCGCCGTCGGCCCCAACAACTTTCGCGCGGGCAGCCGTCCCATTCGCATCCAAACCTTTGCCAAAGACGGAAAACCGGTGCTTGGCGACTCGCGCTTGCCCTCCAACTTTGTCGACTCCCAACTGGCCAACGTCGAGACGGACGACGAAAGCGACAAATCCGACAGCCTCACCCCCTCGCTCCCCACAGCACACGACAAGAACTCGACAGTAACCCGCGAACAAGGCCCCTCGGGCCCTGGCCAGCGACGAAATACGATGAACCGACGGCATTCCCCTTCTATAGCGAGTACGGACCAGCCATTAACAAGATCAGCACCATGCTCTGAACCAGAAATGTCTTTGGCGGAGCTCAACGAGAGATTTGAGGGAATTCGCCGAGAAATCGAGGATACATTGGTACAATTTTCTAGAGATGAAGGCGACTTTCAGCAACAAGAGGATGAACTCAGGAGAGAAAGGGACCGGAAGCGGCAGGTGCTTAAAGAAAAGGAGGAGCAGACGACGCAACTCAAAGCCATGATACGGACGACGATGGAGCAAATGCGTGCAGCGGAAAAGGAGAGGGCCAAGAAGGAGCAGTTGCTCAAGGACAGGGAGACGAAAAAGGCCAAGATTCGAGAGAGCATCATCAAGTTTGAAAGCGACTTGGGGAGAATGAGGAGCCAACGCGAGGGCTTTGAGACACAAAAGGTGCAATGGGCCGAGAGCAAGGATCAAGACTTGGGCAAGCTAGAGCAAGACAATGCGGAGCTGCAGGAAAGCTGCAGCAAGCTCGAGGCGGAGCTCAAGGACAAGGGGAAGCAGCTTCAGGACCTCAAGGCAACGCGGACCAAGCTGCCTGGAGCCGACGAGGACAAGTGGAGGGAAGAGGAAATACGAATGCGGAGGATATGGGAGATTCAGCGACGAGAAATCCACCAGCAGCTGGTGCTCGAGGTCAAGGAAGGGCACAAGCTGGACCAGCGCATCCGCGAAATCAGCGACCACTTGGCCATGCAGCAGCAGCGAGCCGTGGCGCTCGGCTTCTACAGCCAGGCGTCATCAGCAGCGGGCAAGCGGGCGGGCCACCACAGCCACGGCTTGGGCAAGGCGGACCGGCTGGCGCATGTCGAGCACGGCTTCCACCCAGGCGTGGGCTTTGGCAACACGTCGTTTGCGCCGCGCCACTTTATCGACGTGGCGGCCGACGGCAGCAATGAGGGGCCAAGCGATGCTGATCTCAGAGCTGTGTCGGGGCCGCTGAGTCCGTCGGCTCAGAGCCTGCTGCCCTCCAACATCTTTGAGGAGACCGAGGCCGACTCAATGCCGCATGCTCGTCGGCTGGCCGAGTCGGCGGCTGGGGGTGACGAGGGATCGCGCTCGCCAACATCACCGACGCTCTCCTTCAACGCCTTTTCCAGCCCGCACAGCTCGACGCACAACCTGGCGCGGCAGCAGTACATGGACCACAAGGAGGCAAAGTCGCTCCGCGTAAGCCCCGGGCCCGACGCGCATGGCGCCACCAGTCACAGGTTTGCCACTTTTCTCTCTAGTTTGCAGCGCGGGCGCGGCGCCAAGACGGACGACGACGACGGCCCCCCCATTGGGAGCCTCAAGCCGGGCCAGAGCCAATCCTTTCCCACGGTGGCTGATGCAGATGAGTCGCAGACTAGCAGACGCCGCGGCAATTTTTACTCGTGGATGAGCCGCGGCACCGCTGCTCAGGGCCGCCTGTCGCCCGCCACGCCGCTGGCAGAGGCGCGGCAGCTGTCCGTGTTGCGCCCGGCTCTGCGCCAGGGCTCGCCAGCCATGGCCCTGGCCGACCGCGACAGCGAGCTCTCGCGCCCTGCTTCCATTGCCTCTCTAGACGTGGCGCGCCCCTCGACAGACAGCGGGTCCATTTGGGGAGCCCCGCCCGACGGCAGCGGCCTGGGCAAGCACCGCCTCTGGTCTCCGGGCGACGGCCGCTGGCTCTCGAGGAGCGCATCCCGTCGCCCCTCGCTCCAGGCATGCAACGCCCCAACAACCACGCTGGCCTCTGCCGACGACGAGATTCTCGACGAGCACGACTTGCTCAACCCCGAGTCGCTGCCCAGCCAAATCGGCGTCATTGGATCTCGGCCGCCCGGCTCTGCCTCGAACCAGCGCCTCAACCCCGCCGCCCCAACCTTTATGGCCACCATTTTCCGCAAGGACAAGGACAGGGCCAGAGAAAGGACCAAGGAGGACAGGGCCAGAGAAAGGACCAAGGAGGACAGGGCCAGAGAAAGGACCAAGGAGGACAGGGCCAGGGCCAAGGAGGAAAAGCTCAAGGCCAAGGAGGAGCTGCAGCAGGCCCTCGACGACTCCCACTCAGACTCGCGCGCCTCGCGCGACACGTACTCGCTGCACACGCAAACCTCGGTCTCGGAGTCGCGCGAATCCCTCCAGCTCGACTCGGCCCCTTCCAACCCCCTGGCCGACGTGGCCTCGTCGCCCAGCATCAAGGACTCGTCGGAAAACGTGGTGCGCAAGCTCTTCCGCAAGGGCAGCTCCAGCAAGTTTGGCCTGTCGACGCGCCTCGGCAAGGACTCGGGCCTGTTTAAGAAGAGCCCCGGCAGTGCCGCAAACTCTGACCGCCCCTTGAGCGTTGGTGACGCCGACGACTTGGCCGACGATGCTGCAGTCTTGGGGCGCAGCTACGACAGCATGGCTAGCAGTGCCTCGTCCAAGCCTGCCAAGGAGGGCGGCAGGATAAGCTCGTGGCGCTGGTCCATGTCCTCGATTAAGAAGAAGGGAAAGGAGGCGTCGGCCAGGGAAAAGGAAAGCCTCGAGCTTGATCGAGCTCCAGACGAGGAATGGACAAGGTAGATGTCAATATACTCTGCATATTCTTCCTCTACCTGCTCAAGACTATGTCCATTTCTGCCTCCCACATGTCCTCGCTACGTCGCCTTACATCACAACAAGCTGCTTAGCAATAGGCTTCCACTTGTCTCGCAGGCAGAGCACCAAAAAAAAACCCCCCATATAGACCTGCCCGCCCCTTTCAAGCACTCATGCCCTGCAGTCCCATCACCACAAGCCATGGCACTCTCTCTCTCTCTCTCTTCCTCTCTCCATCCACCATCTTGCCATGAATGACATTTCACAATGGTCACCTGTACTTCTCACCCCTGGTACCCCACCCAACCTACTAGTTGCCCACGCCTCTCAAGTCTTGACCATTTTACTCGCGCGCCAGGCCCCCAAACTTCAATAAACCCGCTGCAAAAGGGCTCTAGATGAAGCCTACTTTCTTCAAGAATTTGTCAAACCCCGCAGCACTCTCCAAGCTCCTGCTCTCCAACGTGACATAGTTTTCGGGCTTGGGACAGCGAAACCGCGATGGCTGGCATTCTTCAGCGTGATCGGGAAGTGCTCCGTCAGCGCGACGCGTCAGCACCACGTGGGTCCCGTCATCCTGGACACGTGTGCACTGTATTCGCATGGCGTAAACGACGCGAGCATAAATGTCCTTGGCCTTGGCTGCTCCAATGGCCAAGGTCCACAAAGGCAAGGAGTCCGAGCCAACCAGCTCTTGCAACGAGGGAATACGCTGTAGTGAATCATTGTGACTCTTGTAGTCGCGCACAAGCATAGAGTCGTCCATCTTTAGTCCCCAATTCCTCTCGGCAACAGATGACAATGGGGGCTTCGTGGCAATAGACTTGAGCTTAATAATGCCAGTCGCCGCAGGTGCAAGCGGGGCGTCAACGTTAAAGTCGCGCGGCTGCCAGTCAGGAAACAGCGTCCGTAAAACTGCAAGCTTGGCTTGCTTGAGATGATCCTCTTCACGGTCCAGCACGCTCTGGAGATCGCATCCAGCGCAGAAGCGCGACGTCGGGCGGGCTCCTTGATAATCTTGCGAGAAGAATTGCGAAAGCATTTCGTAGCCACACGACGCACAAAACCAAAAGGCAATCTCGCACTGTTGCTTGCCATGAAATTGTGTTTCGTAGACAATGTTCTCGTCAAGACCGAGCCGCACCGGCTTCAAAAGGTCAAAAAGAATTTGATTTTTAACCCTTTCACTTCGTTTCTCCCTTCTCTGAGCCTGCCAGTCCACCTGTCGGTACAAGGCATCGAGAAATGCCGGCACAGCCAATGAGTAATTGGGCACCCGGGACAAAAAGTCTCGCCAGCTTTTGCCCTTGTCGAAGAGGTCTAGCTTCATTCGCTTGGCCTTCATGAAGGCCTTGAGAAGGATAGCAAAAAACCCTCGTTGGATAGGCTCCAAGGCATGGGGGGCCCACGTTAGGCCGTACGTCTCGGCACACTCATGCTGAAAAGGCATTCCGCAATGGTAGCGAGGGAAAAAATCGAAACTGGTAATCAAAGGAAACTTTTGTTTCCGTCTCTTGCTGTTGACTTGGTGGATGAGATCCAACAGACATATCACGTCGCCAAAGTGAATGAGTGGGCAATCGTAAATACCCACCATTTGAATGTTTGGGCACGCTCGAAGGATAATGGCCACAATTCTCCTATCTAGCAAGGGAATTTTGCAAAGATAGAGTACCCTGAGCACGGATCTTTGCGACCAAATCTTGTCCACTGTTCCATGTTAAGCTTGCCAGGTGTACTTTGGGAGGAGCTGAACGACTTACACATTTTTCTCAGACTCAATAGGTCATACCATGACCCAGAATGAAACACGAGGCTCGCTTGTGTCTGGTTAAATTGATTGGAAGCTTCGACAAAGGCAGCCTGCTTAATCTTGGCAGTGAGTCTCATGATTTCATCGGTTAATTCGCCCATTTCCATTCGAAAAAAGGCGTCTTGCTTTAAAGCCTGATTCATCGCAATAATGGTCTGACCAATCTCGGCCTCTTGCAATTTGACATTTTCTGCCCATGATGACACCGACTGGTTGAGCCTTTTATCATTGTTTAGCTCTTGGACCAGGTATTCTGGCGCGACGGCAACGAAGATGCGAGCGGGCCCATATGTACAAAAGTCATGGGCATAGTAATCCCAGATTCTCTGCATGCCATATATTAGATATCTGTGCTCGCCAAGATGCTACTCGAGTGGAGCTACTAACGCTGCTGTTAAAGACAGATATCCACGACGATGTCGACGTAATGGCCACATTGTTGACAGCTTTGGAACCTGCGGCAAATATTGCCTCGCAAATCTGGCCACCAATGTCTGGTAAGTCAAGAAGTCGCGACAGCTGATTGACGGATCCTGATTTACAGCCTTTCTGTCGACGGCGAGTGTTGCTCCTGTTATGGCGGAAGACAAGCAGAGCCTGTGTATATCAATGAGTTAAAATGAAATGCACTACAACTGATGGAGATAATGACTAATATGCTTACCATAGTTAAAGCGCGACTGTTGGATATTTGCATTAGACGATACTCAGCCTCTGATGGCCGCAGAGGGCGTCGAAGTGTCAACTGCTGGTAATAGCACTGGATTTGCTCTGCCGTTTTGGACGTGACGGCCGGGTGAAAGCCGACTCGTTCGAGACGCTTCTTGGACAAGATGAAGTCATATCTCTCCAACTCTGGATCTTGTGAAATGCCCGAGTCAACCATTCGGCAAGTGGCAGTTTGAACCTCAAGTGCAATTTGCTCCGTCGGGTCGGCCGGGGCAATGTGCCTTGGTTTGAACTTCCAAAAATCTTGCCTAAATTTCCCTTTTGCCATGGTAACTGGCCCTAGTTGCGCTGTGATAACCTGTAGAGTGTAAGTCAGACCTGTGCGAGATGATGGAATCAAGAGATGAAGGTAGCGGAAGATGTCCAATGGACAAGCTCTGACAAGCTCTTGATGATGATGGAGGGTAAAGGTGGAATTCACTTGAAGCGAGAGACGACTACTGTGACTCAGAGGCCAGTCCCATACTGGCAAGGCCTTGATTCAATCTTGGCAATGCCGCGTGACCAAGCAGCGACAACCAGGGCGCCCAGTCGCTTGACAAGGGAAATGGCTAGACGAGACAGCGTCTTTGCTGGGTTGAACAGATGGTGATGTCCCAGCTGGCAAGCTCTATTCTCTTGGGGATGGTATCTTGGGGATGGTACCTTGTGAAAAAGAGGAACAAGAACTTGTACTAGTAGTAGTAGCAGTACTCACCTACTCAATACCTACTACTACTACTACAAGTAGTAGTAAAGAGGAAGTAGAATTCGAGGTAGCAAGTCGAATAGTAGAGGTAGTAGTAGTACTACTAGGTAAGATGGGATCCAAGGCTGGCTTGATACCTGAAGATGACTGTTGAAGGGCCGTCTCTGGTTGCCGAGTCACCTTGCTCCTGCCTGTCTAATCCAGGTAGGTACTTCCTGCCTGGTCTCGCGCGTGCGGGAGGAGATGCAAGGCTGGCAGATGGAGATCCGAGCTTCTGCAGATGTAGAATCAAAGACGAGGGGAAAAGGCAATTTTCTGCAGCATCAAGTCGTAGCCCGGAGCTGCAATTGACTGGTGCAAGCAGCAAAGTGAGGGCCAGGTGAAGCGTTCGCAGATTATTCGAAGCAAGTTCGCAGAGTATGAGTCAAGGTAGGTGGCCGAGAAGACGTGGCACTTCCGTCAACTGCAAGTGAATGGCCATGTCAGTGCACAGAAGCAGCGTCCCGAGCTTCTCCCAAATATGAAATTAGCACTGCAAAACCAGCTGCCTCGAGTTAAACAATTGACGTCTGGAGCTCATGACAGCTCTACTAACTGAGGCGTCGTCGGTCTAGCGCGGGGATGCAAAAGGAATGGAGCTAGTACTCGCGTTCGTATTATCATAGTGTACGTGTGTACATACACTCACTCTCTACTAATACTACTAGTAGTAGTAGTTAGTAGTTAGTAGTAGGGTACTGCCTCTACGACTACTACTAGTAGTACTAGTAGTTGTGCCGGTAGAAAATCCCATCGGGCAGCTTCTGAACTCAGTACCCACGTGGCCTAGACCAATTGCACCAAGATGAAGCCGGCAGCTTCGACTTGTGTGTACATACATACAATGGAATTGGCCAATGTCTGTGCGCTATATGTGCTCTCGAGTGGTAGCAGTATGTAGGCACTTCATGGATCTCATGGACGTGCTTACCTCGGCACTAACTGCAGACGCATGCTTTGTCCAGGTATTTTCGACATGGTACTACTAAGTACTTTTTGCCTGGGTAGATACTACTAGCAGTACTACTAAATTTTGGTGCTGGCTTGATAGAGTCGTCCTACATGTATGTATGCACATGTAGCTATTTATTTGCCTGCTGTCTCCCCATCTGCTAGGTACTGTTCGAGGGGGAAAAAGATTCCCAACCAATACGACAGGCCAGCAGCAAATCTGCTCGCAGCCTCCAAACGGCGAGCCCCTGGCGTTGAGCATGCATGACATGACCGCTCGCCGTGCATGACACCAAGTGCGACGTGACGTGCGAATCGAGAGGGCGAACGGTGCCGTGCATGCACAAAAGGCAAAATACAAGGTGCGGGAACGGCTAGGCGCAACCCGCCCAAATTCTGTCAAAGCTACTACTACCCTATGGCTATAGATAGAGGCACCGACTCGGCAAAAGCTCCAGGCCATAACATGGTCTGACGCACCCCGCTCCGGCTTTGCACACACCACGACCGTGATGCGCTCAAGTTGAATCTGGCGATCGTCGTGAGACGTTTGAGCGCCACCGCGAGGAGAGAAGGGAGGGAGGGAGCAAGGCAACGAGGGCGAGGAGGGAGAGGCAAAAGGTAGGGAGGGGGGCATGGGCTGGAAGAGGGTGGCATGGGGCTTTAAAAAGCCCAACCAACAGAAATACCTGGATGCGGTCAAGTCATTCATATTCATGCTGTCGGGAACACACTGCAGAATGCATGCCTGGGTAGTAGGTAGTAGTAGTAGGCCAGGGAGTGTGTACTGTTCACATCTCCAAGCCGTAGTACTGCTTACTGCTACCTACTGGTAATGCTAATGCTACTGCTACTGCTAATGCTACTGCTACTGCTACTGCTACTGATACTGCTACTGCTACTGCTACTACTACTACTACAGGTCTAGGCAGATACTAGTAGTACTAGTATTATTGCTGCTACTACTACTACTACTACTACCTAGCCGCCCACTCGAGGATCCATAATATAGGTTATATTATAATTATTACACAATATAACTATATTAAATAGGTATATCGCTAGAAGTAGGGTCTAATATTGCGTTAAATTATACCGATATTTATATAGTATATATATACTATAATAATATACTAGTACCGTATGCTCTTATTTATAGTAATTTACTTATTACTAAGTTATAGTATATATAGCTTATATACCTATAAATACTATATAAA
>NJET01000029.1:112963-173661 GCA_002591415.1 Ophiocordyceps australis | reverse complement strand
CCCCCCCCCCCACCCCAATCCCCTCTTATCCCCCCCATACCCCCCAAATCCCCACCCATGCCTTGCCCCCCCCCCCCCCTCTTCATCTGCCGATTCCCTGGTCCGCCCATCTCTTCCACACTTCCCGCTATACATGTACATGTAATGTACGTGCATGTGTGTCCATGTATGCATGTATGTGTGTGTATGTATGTGTGTGTGTGTGTGTCCATGTATGTGTATGTGTGTGTGCCATGTATGCGCATCTAGTGTGCATACATGTACATACACATATGCACAAGTGTCTATACTAGTCTGGCCTTTCTACTTGGTAATCCAAAACGTCGGCAAACACACCCAGACATTTTTGCCCTGGCTTCACTGCACTCTGTCCATCATGCTCTAGTGACGGGCTGGCTTGCCCAAAATCAATGCTCTTCTCTTCACAATGCCCCCCCTCCAGTCTTTTTCGTCAGTCTTCTACTACGCCTAATTCACACATGTGCCAACCCTCTTGTGCTTGTCAGATACTCGCTTCCGTCACGCTCCACTGCCCCCTGTATTTGCCCCTCGCCACCCTCTTCCTCTTTAGTAACAACAACAACAACAACAACAAGGCCGCATTCCTCTTGGCCATTATAAAACAGCGCGTAGCCACATTTTCATTGTGTCATTCAACATGATACGGCAAAATCACAAAACACGTCTCCAAGGTCCAGGCTGTTGACTGTCCCAGCGTCCGTCACATCAAGGAAAAAAGACAACAAGAAAAATCGTCGTGAGCGCTTCATTTCTCATCATTCCATCAGTCCGCCCGCCTGTCCCTTTGCCTTTTCCAGTCAAATCGTGCGTCAAAGACGATGCCTCGTCTCACGATGCTGTTGTTGTTCATCAACAAAAATATCATCCAAATGTACATGCTTGTTGAAATGTCTGGTCCATACAATATGTCGTGGACAAAAAAAAACAAAAATTTCGCTCCATCTGTTAGAGACATCAAGTCAAAGCTTCGCTAACAAACATCAAACCAAATTCAATCAAGAAAAAAAAAAAAAAAAAGACATTTGTCAACAGTCCAGTATTTCAAAGCAAAAATAGCCACATTAAAAAGGACAACTACTACCAGCTCGCAGCACACATCCTCCGTAGCGGTAGGGAATGAATTGAGCACAAAAAAAAAGAAGAGAAAACACTCATAAAGAACAAGACAATCGTCATTTATGCGTGAGCAAATGTCGTCTGAAAAAGGGTGTTGGGTGATTGGCGGGGCTGGAGATTGATAATGTTGAGCATCTTGAAGCTCCAAAAAGACAAAACAAGCAAGGCAACAAAGTAAAGTCTTGTAAACGAGTGACTGGTGGACAAAGAAAAGTCTGCTTCAAAGAGTGTAAGGGTAAAGAGGCCGTAAAGTTTCGTCATCGTGAGCTGTATACATCGTCTTTCATCTTGGTCATGTTGCTCCGCTACATTGCGCTTGCTCATTTTGCGCATTGTTACATTCCGAAAGCATCTTTGCAAAATTGCGAACAACCTCGCTCGGAATCTGGTCCCACAAAAGCGATCGTGTATAAACCTCGGCGGCTCCAGTCTGCTTGTCGGCTCGCATCGTTGCCAAAGCGGCAGCCAAGTTTTTGCGTCCATGACTAGTGGACCGCTGGGGGGCGTGATTCATAAAGTCTTGGCTGTGGACGCCATTGTACTGTGCGGCAGAAAGGCTGAATATTTGCTCATTAGTCTGCTCCTCGCTAGGCTGCGTCAACGAGTCGCCCAGTTCGTCAAGCATCGAGGGCGCAACGCTCATGCCCGACACAGGCCCAGTCAGAGCGGGCTGAGACCAGCTGGCCCCAGATGGCTGAGGGGCCATGGCCTGCAGTCCGCTTTGGGCATGCACACCAGCATCCTTGAAGACATTATCCAACAGCGTGGCCGACGCGGCGCGCACATCTTCCGACACGCGCGGAATGGCCGGAGTCGAGCGGCTCGACATGACAAAGGCGCCAACGAGGAACAGCATGAATAAAAGTCCTCCCTGAGAAGCACCCTTGTCGCCTTCCGACGTCGAGGTGCTCTCTTGCTTCTTGGGCGCCACCACTGCCACAGACGACTTGGCCGGAGTCTCGGGGGCGTAGTCATTGAGAAAGCTATTGTTGTCCCAAGCATTCGTCATGGTCATGTCATCCATGTCATCATAAGTGCTCGAAAAGACGCGGTTGCCGTGCAATGCGGCAGAGCTCATTGAGCTACTTTCCAGGCGTTGAACGTGCTCCGTTAATACATTCACCTTTTTGCGCAGGGCGCCCGTTTCAATCGTGTGTTCTCGAATCAATTCATCTTTTTCCAGGGCAACAGCATCGGCCCACTCCACATATGCTTGCTTCTCATTGAGAAGCTGATCAATCTTGGCCTTGAGACTGCTGTTTTCCTCCTCAAGCTCATTGACAATGACTGTAAACTGCTTCTTCTCGTCTTCCAAGCGCTCAGTGTGTTGCTTCTTGCGCTGTCTCGAGTCCAGACTACCACGGCAAGCAGAGTTAGAAGGCTAGTCATGCAAAGCAATAATCATATATATAGACACTTACGCTGCCTGGCGGTTTCGAAGTAGACGCTTTTGCTGCTTGAGCTCCTTGATTTCCTGCTCGTCCGTTGTTTGCGCAATCAATTGATCAATATTGCTCAAATTGCGCTCGGCCGGTATTTCGAAGCGGGCATTCTTTTTGCGAATGCCATCACCCCGTCTCAAATCATTGTGAGACCGAATGACTGGGCTGCCCGGACGCGTCTTCTTGCTCGATGCCTGACCCGAAGACATCCAGTCTTTCTGAGGTGACGTGGGCGCTGATTGGTCACCGCCATTAATCGAGGCAAAGACGTTGCCAGTGGCATTGCCAAAGGCTCCTTGGCCGTTTAGTTGTCTCGAGAAAATTGAAGCGCTGGCTTCATAATCGGTGGAGACATTATCATAGCTGGGTTGAAAAGGGGTTGCGGCGGCCGAGCCAGTTACGTGATCCACCATCCAGTGGCCACCTGTATGCGGCCCAAAGACGTGATTTTGACCATGATCTAGGCGAGTAAAGGGGTTATTGCTAGTGTTTGAGTGCTGGTCGGCAAAGGGGTTGTTTGATGGTAGTGACTGCATATCGACAGTAGGCCAGTCCTCAGTTTTTGGAGAAAATAGGGCGCTGCTGACAGCAAACGACTCTCTTCTGCTGGCCGCCATGGGGGGCGAAAACTCGAGGGCTGAATCCACGGTGCTATGGTCGAGGATACTGTCATCTAATACACTCTTTTCTTCTGTGTCAAAGTATCTCTGTTGAGCATGGCTCGTGTCCACTGTAAGGTTGGCAGCGCGGTAAAATGGCTGCTGAACAAAGTGAGAGACCATGGCAAGGGCCTGACAAATAGGCCGTGGACGGTGCCGGTTCCAAAGACCTGAAGCGTCTCTCACTGGGCTTCAAAATGGCCTATGGCGGTGATGATGGGGAGTATGCCACGGTTTCTCCAGACGGCACTGGTGCGTTGAGAAGACAAGGCTCGTCAGCGGCTGCCTTTACCAGACTGCTTCTTCTTTTTTTTTTTCAAAATGGAGATGTGACGGTTGACTCGACAAATGGGGGAGGGAGTTGAAATAATCAACAAAGGTCCAAACAAGTTGGGCAGGAGGGAAAATGGGCAAGTGAAATTGCTGCTAGTTGAATATCTTGCTCAGACTACGGCAGTTTTGCGAAATCTGTAGCGTATTGTAGCACCAAAAAGAGGCAGTGAGAGCAACGGGGCAAAGATTGCTTAGAAGATGTCTATGATTTCAGGCAATTATAAGAGGCGCTCAGACTGACACACAAGAGGTGAAGAGCAGGGATTTCAAAGCAAAAGCAAGACAAGAGGGGGGCCCGTCTGCCTTTGTATGCATCAAGCAGCCAGGGAGATGGAGAGAGAAGAGAGAGAAGCAGAAAGAGGGGCGACGTGGGATCATGGCGGGGAAAAGGCTAGGCGGGACGGGACGGAACGTCAAAAGAAGCCTGCTACTGGGAGATACGGGCAAAAGAGGTGTATGCACACGTGCTCATACAGACACATGTATATATCTTTCTTGGCAAAGAGAAAAGGGCATCGAGAGTGGCAGAAGCAGATATTGAGTGCTCACCTGGACCCGTGTTTGCTGCCGACACCAGTGCGAGGTGGCACAAGGGGCCTTCTTGGCAGCTCTTGCAAAGCTGTGATGTGTGTCACTCAAGTGACCAAGTCGTGAGCTCTAGTCGCTCTTCGGAGTCGATGAACAAGGCTGAACAAGGCGGCGTGGAGCTTGACGACAAGGCACGAGCTAGACTGGCGGTGCAAGAGCAGCAGTGTGAATGGATGAATGGAGAGATTGGGGGGGGGGTCGGCGTATGTGGGTATATGTAGGCGTATATACGAGGCGTATCGAGAGGAGCTGGTGGCAAAGCACCGTGGGCGTCTGAGCAGGCCAAGGAGCCGAGTGGAAGCTTGAGAGGCTAGAGACTTGCAAAAAGCGAGGCGGCAAGAAAAAGACGAAGCAGACAGTGGGCGGCCAGAGCAATAAGAGGACGAGGCACAAGAGGCAAAGACAAGCTAGAGGAAGGAAGGTGGTTAGGGAGCAAGGCGGCACCAGGTGCGACCCCCAGGCTTGCGTTAGCGGGCTGCAATCAGCAAGTAGCTACCTCTGGCCACTGCTACATGGCCTCGCCGTCTGGCTCAATGGCAGCGCTACATGAGCGGTGCCCGGCCCCAGAGGGCAGATGCAAGTACCTGCCAGTGAGCAGTGGGCGAGCTGATGCTGCTGCACGATAGCTATCCGTACCGGGCTGCTAGCCGCCCCGTCGCCTGCCTGGCCGCTTTCCGAGGGCTGGCCCGTCATTGTTGCTCGAGCGACACGCCCAGCCCTTTTTTGCGGCCCTTGGCCTTTGTGGAGTGAGGCATGAAGCAGCATGACGGCCGGCCAGGGCATAACGACAAGAAGGAAAACACAACACACACACACACATACACACGCACACCCCAGACAGGGCTCCTTGAGCATAAAACAGGCCCTGTACAACAGGTACCTGCTGCGTCTCCTCGGGTGGCCCTTTTCCCCTCTTCCTCGTCCACCCTCGTCCCGCCTCACGACAAATGGGCGAGTGACGCCGAGGCAAAGTACCGGCTCCTTGGCCGCCCGCGTATCGGCGTGGGGGCATGTGCGGCAGGGAATACCCGACTCTGTCACTGGCACAGGGTCCACGCGACTTGCGAGCCCAGGTACCTCTGCCTAAAACGCGCTGCTTTGCACCCAAGCCTGCTCTTGTCGGTCCGCAAGGAATACCAAGAGGTTGTGTACTTGGGCCTTGGCCTATACCGTGACTCTTCTCCAGCTCTAGTCTTTTTTTTTTTTTTTTTACGCGCGTGGCCGAGTCGTCATCTTGTCACCCCCATGACGGGTACTTGTCTAGAGGTGTTGTAGCGATATCCGCATCCCGAGTTGCACTACTATTCACCGACTTTCACACGCAAAAAAAAAAAAGATGCAAAACTAGAAAAATATTACAAAAAAAATGCAATGTTTTTTTTTTCCATCGTCACCGGCTCCGGGCCCGGCGCCCCCGTTGTCCCGTGGCTTCGGATCGGAGTGTACGGTATACCGAACTGGGACTTGAGCCAAAAAAAAAAAAAAGGCTGAGAGAAAACTTGGGATGGCAGAACTAGGCACTTTTTTCTCTTGTCCCTGCCAAAAATGCCATGTTTCTCTGGCGGCGCACGCATCGCACCAATGTCATGTACAATGTACACTACTTACATACATACATGCCTCCTCCCACCTGGAGTGGCGTGCTGAAAAGCAGGGGCTAGGGCACCACGGGATCGGTCAGGACAAGAGGTTGGGCATCAAGATGGCTACCCAAAGTGCCCGTCATGGCTGCTTGGCCGTCCCTGACATGATTATTCACGGACTCGATTTGGCGGATGTGAGGCTGGTGCATGGTCAAATAGCAAGGCCTGTCTACACCGACGCCGTCGAGTTGCAAAAAATGGAACAGGTTCTAGGCAGGACTCGCTTCAAGTGATGCCAGCAAATGGCAGCTCCCGGGTAGGCTCCGCCAGCCCATGGCACATAAGCTAGAAGAAGAAGAAAAAAAAAAAAAAAAAAAGTAATGGATGCTTCCTCGAGCCACAAACACCTCCTTTTCGCAAGCCACCACTCAAACGCCGCCCCTCGTCAACCACCTGACCACGGACTGCAGGCCATCTGCATCGCGCAGGATACGACATGATCGTCCGATGACGGCTGCTTCATCCGTCGCTTCACATTCCCCCTCTGGCCCTCTGGCAACCTCTGCCTCGCCCACGGCAAAGCAAAGCAACAAGAAGCAAAAAAGTCATTGATGCACTCGCATGCCCTCGCATGTCTCCCTCGGCCGCATCTCGAGCGACCATGGCTGTGCCCGCCAGCTTGTTGCCTCGAAAACAAGCACTACAACATGTCAAATGTGCTCAATTTCCCTTATATCACAGCCATGTTGGGCAGCCAGACATCTCAGACGGAATACCCTTTCCAGCCAGCAGCAACTCTCGGCCCCCGATGCTGCATCCCACATCAAGCTCTGCGGCCGCTGCCAATCACACCCGCGGGGCGATTTGTGTAGCTGCAACCCTCCCCATGCACCACCCACTGGCCCCAAGCACCACTAGACGCTCGTCATCGCCCTTCCACTCGACTGCATCTTGCTACTCTGCCTGCCAAGCGAGCCAACCTGAACTGCCACTTTGGGCCCTTTGCCAACCTCGTACCAGTCCTGAGCCTTGAAGCTAAAGCCCTCTGGCTTGCCATTTTCCGAGCGCCCGCTCATGTCGTCGTCGTACTAGCAGTCGTCTTCGCTTGCATCCTTGTCTCACCTGTGCAACCTTGAGCCATCAGATGACGCCTCTCAATCCAGAATAGCCTCTGCCAACCGGAAACGTGCAGTTTACCATGATTGTCCCCAACATAGCCCAACCCGACGCTGACGCTGCCCAGTCTTGAATCTCGAAGCAACCAAGACTTATCACTGGCAGGCCCTCTCCCTACTAGCCACGCCCTTCTTCCCCAGCCTGGCCCTTCTCTCCGCGGACCCTGCCATTATTTGCTCTGCCACGAGTCGTGCAAGGAAGCCAATCCCGCCTCGATGCCTCCAGTCTTTGCCCTGCCCGTGGCTGTGCCGCCATTCATTCATCCTCTGTGACACCTAGATACATGGTCCGCCCGCTATAACCGCCCTCCTACTGGCTGTCGTTGCTTTTGCCAGCTTCTCTTGCCCGTGTCGGCCTTGCAGTGCTGAGGCCGACTGCTACGCGTCCTCCGTCTGTTGTGATCCGCTAACATGTCCAAGCTGAACTTGGAGCATGGCTCAAGCAACCCAACCTTGCTTTCTATTTGGTCTCTTGGATGCGTCTATTCGAATAGAGCCTCCGCGCGCCCCCCCCTCCTCCCTCCCTCCTCCTCCTCCCCTCCCGCGAAACACTGTCCGCCCCTGTCCCCAGCAACACCGTCGTCTCCGGCCCGTCGTCATATACTCTACTTATTGGAAACGAACCGCGACATGGGCGAGCGGCCCAGACCATTCAAGGCCCAATCAAGAAGAAAAGTTGGAGATCGCAATGTGGCACAACATCTGTCGAAGCTTGTATTCTGTACCAGACACATCCAGCCTGCGCCAGCGCTATAGTTCCATTTTCGTAAATAGCTTCCCAGTCACATGTCCTCGATCCCATTCGCGACTCGTGGCCTGTCATCCGATTCTGCCTTGGTCTTGTTTGGGCAGCTGCATTCCGACCGTGCCAGCCCAACAAGCCCGGTGAGCCGCAACCCCCAGAGGTGCCTCAGCCTCTGCTCTGCTCCCGAAAAGGGAGTGTCTGCCTATCATTCAGGGGGTTCTGGCCAACAGTCACGGTTGCCGTCGTCTGCCGACTTGTCCAGCCATTGACACGTTGCTGTCAACACTCAACAAGCTGATATGAAACACAGCGCGAGTCCATGACATAGCATATGCACAGGCAGGGGCCTAGGACGCGTTTCCTGGCCCTGCTGCCTGGCAGGTCGTATATGAGGCTTCTTTGCACACGACAAGGCTGCAACCAACGACGTATCGTCGTCCATGACTGCAGATTGCTCGCAGACGGAGCCCGTGTTTCAGATTTAGACACGCCTCGATGCGTACAGTCCGCACCAACCATTACCAGCGACTCCTTTTCGTCGTCTGTCAGGCAAACAAAGCCAAGCCCGAGGAGCAACGAGCACACCAGAGGCCAATGTCACGACAGTGACCAGGTCACGCCTCTGTTTCTAATATCGCCTGCCGCTAGTGGCGTTGCCCCTTACTATTCTTCACCGCTCGATTCGACAACTTGATACACAATCCTCTTGGGCGAGGCGGACAAGGACCCTTGGACTGAGAACCAACCGTCTTGGTACTGACGTCAAGCGTTTGTCGTTTGAGTCCCACGTGGCTTGTCCCATGGCATCATAATCGAATCTTGGCTGTGGCCAGCTGCCTGTGCACTGGTGCATGCGCTCTCTAGGGCTCCCCTGCTCACAAATCTCTGCAAGCTTTCTTTATAGAATTATTCCCGACCCGCAACAACCAACGTGGGTCCGCCGGCCGTTCACAGTAAACCACTTGGCAGTCATACATGGCAACGACGACGAGTTTTCAAGACGCACAAGGTTGGTGTCGGGGTGTGCCTTCGCTTTCAAGTACTGTTATGCCCTCGTCGCAGCTTACCCATGGGCTGCCTAGGTACTCATGATTACTTATCCCCTGATTCAAACTTGACGCTTTGATATCCGCTCTGCATCGTCCGCGTGATTCAGTGCTCTTCTTCCTCGTTAAAATCAAACATCCTCCACGACTCTGTTGCAAGCAAACGTCTTTGTGGAGCCTTGTAATCTTGCGAGGATGGCAGATGGGCCCGAGCTAGTAAGACCTAGACGGAGTATTTACCGGGGATCGAGCTCAACTCCAGCCATTTCAAGTAAACGTTCACCGGCTCTGAGATTTGCATACTCGTAGGCCTTGGACTCTGGGGGGAAGGTACCATTGGCAGCCCATATGTCGAGCAATGGCTGCATAGGCTCTAGCTCCTGAGGTTTGAGCATGTCGAGGGCTGTGGCGGTCAGGACAAAGTGCGAGAAGCAACTGTTGAGCTGTTTTTCAAGGTTGAGGTGGTAAAAGGGGTCCGTAAAGTGAGCCCAGTAGAGGTGAGCATAGACACGGAACATTTGGCGGAATATCATCTGGCAGACTTCGACAAACTTGTCGGGGAAGCCAGACCGCTTGCCAATCCACTCATGGTCTCCAGGATTAGACAATTGCGACAGGGGCGTCGTGGTTATTGCCGGGTTGTGGGCATACGAGACTCCAGATGGGTCAGTGGGGAAGATGTTGGTGTCATCAACTTTGCCCGAAATCCAACGCTGCATCAGAGTCATGTACTCGTAGGCCGGCAACTCGACGGGCTCTCGGCGGCTATTGAGCCAGGTGAAGGAGTGGTTACTGCAATAGACTAGGGTAAACAAGAATCCAAAGAGGCGAGCTGGGGCAAGACTAACGCTCCTGCCGACATGCGAGGGCAAGTTGTGGAATTGCATATTGTGGTGCCGTCGTCCTCCTTTTCGTGAAGCACGCGAACAAAGTTCCACAAGTTGCGGTAGTGTTCGATTACTGCTCAAGTCGCGTCAGAGGCGGCGTCCGGGCAGAAGCGGCCAGGAGCAGACATACTCTGGTGGGCAATCCATTCTCCCTGCTCGACCGTCTTGGGCCGCGCGCTCAGAGTCATAAAGTTGCCCTTGACAATGTGCTTGGTGTAGTGGCCATTGACCCAGAGGGGAAGGGGTCGAGGGAGGTGGTAGGAATTGATAATGTCTTCGCCGCTTGACATGACACCACTCGACTCGTCCATGCCGATGGTCTGGGCAAGAGAAGGAGAGTTTGGCAGCGGAGGAACTCTGGGCGCAATGTTGGAGGGAATCTCGCCAGGAATAGGCTGCTGCTGGACGGTAGCAGCTGACGGAGAGGGGCTCTTTTGCTGGGCGGGAGGCTTGTTGGAGCCGCCGCGAAACCGAGCGTTGCTAGTCGGCCAAAGTCAGTTGCTGTGATGAAACGCAAGATGCAGCAAGAGACTCAAAGAGGTGGAAACAGCAAAAGTCGACTGTTTCCGGGCTTTCCGCCAAGCAAGAGAACATGACGTCCATGATGCAAGACAGAGCCAGGCCAGGCTAGAGGCGCTAATGGCATGAAATAGGAGGGCTGGCAAAAGCGCTTGCTTTGAGGCCCAGGCATCTCTGCCCGGCCCCTGGACCGGGTACAGCAACTTACATTCCTGAAAAAAGATTAGACATGCTGGCCGCTGATGAAGGGGAGATGCTTCTGCGATGTGGCGACGCTGCTACAGTCCCAATGGCAACCACAAGCAAAGCCCTCGACTCGAAGCCAGCTTCTGGTCATGCCAAAAGGAGAGCAAGATGGGCACAAGGGAGGATGCCCGGTCTGCCGAGGTACGTACCCGTCTGTTAGGCACATTTGCGCCGGCCTGGTCATTTAGTGCCTTAGATAAGCGCGTATTCATTTGCGCGAGGCTCGAGCTTCATTCGAGCCGGTTATGGAATGCATACAAGAGTCAATAATCTGGGTGTCAGGCAAAAGGTTAAAAGGTTAAATTTACAGGCCGGATCACGCCAAGGTATGCTACAAGGGGCAACTGGAAGCAAGATTTGCATTGTGAGATGCCATGTGTACCTCGCACGCAACAGAACCTTTTGCTGCATACCTACTCCTCTCCCCTCCTGCTATCTGGAGCCGCACGGCAAGATTATGTAATCGCGAATTACACTGCGCTCCGAAGCTTCTGAATGGGCGACTAGCTGTTTGCGCTTTTGTTGGTCGCAATAAACACCTTTTACTCCCCACGAGTATTCCTAGACAAGTGGTCAATTCAGTAGCAAAGCTGAGATTTCATCTGCTAAACGCCTCGTTACGCTTCAGCCTTGTTCCACGCCTCGGCCATGTCGGACTCTGAAGAGCCTCTAGACATGATTGATGAGGGCGGCGAGGACCTCTTTGGAGAGGAAGACGCGGAGCCCGAATCTCCGCCCAGAGCACCGGCTTTGGACGACGACGATGATGAGGACCGCCTCGACTCTGATGGGGATAACGAGCCCGACCAACGGCATCGCCAAGACGCCTCTGCTACACCTCCTCAGTTAACCCGCGACAAGGTTGTCATTGAGCAGCCAACATATCGGCATCGCATCCCCAAGCCCAGTGATGGGATTGTGAGTCTGGACGACTGCTCTTGTGTACTGAGTTGAGCTACTCACATGTCGACTCTTGTGTAGCTGCGGGTCCTTCGCGTTCCAAAATTCATCAGATTCATGCCCGAGGTGTACGCGCCAGAAAGCTTTGAGCCTTCAGAGTTTGATGTGGCAAACGCAAAGGCAGAGCACCCGAAGCTTGTAGCCCGGGTCAAACGAGACGCCAAGACTGAAAAGCTCGTGAGCAACACCAATATTTGTCGATGGAACGATGGGTCCGTGACTATATCTGTCGGGGGCGAGCACTACGAGATTGAGCACAAGATGCTTGCATCGGCGCCAAACAAGCCCTACAACGAACTCCAAGACGCTCATTACTATGTGGCTGCGGCAGAGCTGGGGAGCAATATGCTCATGACGGTGGGCCACCTAATGGAGCAATTCAACGTCAGGCCCAACAAGGCTGTGGGCGACGATGCCCTGTCAATATTCGCAGAGCGCATGGCACAGGCCAGCAAGGCGAAGCACGGGGAAGAGATGATTGTCAAGACTACGACGGATCCCGAGCTACAAAAGAAGCAGGCCGAGTTGGCAGAAAAGGAGCGAATCAAGGCACAGCGGCGTCGCGAGAACGCAGCTGCCAAGATGGACGGCAATATAGGTCGGGCCCGGGGCGGAGGCTTATCTATTGGAGATCTCGAGGGCGAGCGGCGATATGGACGCAAGAGGGGAGCGATGGGTTCGACTAAACCCAAGCGGCGTCGACCAGAGTATGACTCTGATGACGACTTGCCTCAAGGCGTGGGCCGGCACGAGAGGTATGACTTGGACGATGGGTTTCTCGTGGCAAGTGACGAAGAGGAAGAAGCCGAGAGCGGTGCCGACGAGGATGAGGAGGATGAAGGCGAAGAGGAGAAGCTACGGGATGACGGGGGTGGCGAGCGGCATCGGTCCAAGAAGCGAAGAACTGCAGAGTCGGAGGAGCATGAAGAGGATGCCGAGGGGGACGAGGTTGAGGCCGAGATGGAAACGTCGAGCCGAGCAAGGCGGCGAAATGTTTTGGAGGACGAGGACGAAGAGTAGGCGGTGCAAGGACGAAGCTCTATGCGTGGTGGAGACAGAGGCGGCTGAAAATGGAGGGCGGCGTGTGGGCGAATGGGTAGTATTGGTTGCAATATAGAAGGCCCATGGCACATGTGCGGGCATTTTGTCTACATGTAAATGCGCAGCTGCTGGCAAACAAGCATGTTGTGGCTGTCTCTGATGAGCCAGGGCCTGACTCAGCCAGCTTGTGTGTGTTGTCACCATTGGTTCTAGTAGTAATAGCTTTTGGCTAATAGGTGGCGGAGATGGAAGAGGGCGAGCCTTTGTACACGGCTGGCTTTCTAGTACTTACAAAGTAGTAGGTAGTTACTAAAGTACTACTACTACTATAGGTAATACCCACGGCCAAAGTATCGATTCTAGGAGGCATGACAGTTGGGGGCAGCTTCAAGTGTGAATGACCCGTCTCGACGTGACGTCGGCCCACCCTCGGATTGCCCTTGAACCCCCGTGCGGCCGCAACGACAGCGCGGGCCTGAAGGACCATGACGGCGGTGTTGACTGCCTGCAAGGTTTTTGCCGACGTGGTTGTTTTCTGGAAACAGGTGCACAGCTTCTTGTCTTTTTTTTAAAGAGTGGGCGCTCCGAGTGGCTCTAACGGCTCGCTGCAGAAGCTGGCGCTGTGGCATGCGAGCAGGAACCCAGTTGAGCTATGGCTGGACCTGCTGCGGCATGCCGAGACGTTTGAGGAGTGGGAGGAGGCGGCACTGCATCTGGACAACCTGCTGGGGCTGGACGCGTGGTAGGCTGTGGCTGGCGGATTGAGGGTGGGCGGAGAAGCGAGTTGGCTGACGTTGTGTCTTCTTTTTTTGCCTCGCTTGCTGGAGCGGCTTAGGAGAAACAACCCGACGTCGAGACACTACGACTGGAAGCTGATTGCAGACAGGCTCGACTCGCTCGAGTTTGCGCGCGGGGAGAGCAATTTGCAGCTGCTGGTCAATCTGCTGCGGTCGGGGCTGGTGCGCAACCTGGGCAACATTACGGTGCCGCGGCTGTACAACCGAAGCTTCTCGGGGACCAAGTACCTGATTGACGAGTATATAACGCAGGTGGCGGAGACGGTTGAGGATGTGTGCGTGCTGGCGACGGGCCCTGACGCGGTGCCGAGGACAAGGACGAACCAGATGAAGCTCGACTTTATCCACGACACCAGACAGGCCTTTGGCCGCAGCACGCTGGTGCTACAGGGCGGCGCCATTTTTGGGCTGTGCCACTTGGGCGTGGTCAAGGCACTCTTTCTACGAGGCCTCTTGCCGCGCATCATTACGGGCACGGCCACGGGGGCCTTGATTGCAGCGCTCGTGGCCATCCACACCGAGGACGAGCTGCCACGGGTGCTCGAGGCCAATGCCATTGACCTGACGGCCTTTGTCGGCAAGGCTGGCGTGAGTGCCGGCAGCACGCAGGGCGAGCAGACGCTCAAGTCGCGCTGGGACACGCTGGTGCGTCGCATGCGGCGCTTCTCGCACGAGGGCTACTTTCTCGACGTCAAGGTGCTGGAAGAGTGTGTGCGCGCCAATGTGGGCGACTTGACGTTTGAGGAGGCGTACAACCGCAGCAAGCGCATCCTCAACATTACCATTGCAACCGAGGGCCACGGCGGCGTGCCGACGCTGCTCAACTACATTACGGCGCCCAATGTGGTATGCCCCGTCTCTTGTCTCTTTCGTGTTTGATGGTTTGAGCTCTCTAGGCCCGCCGCTGACGAGCATGGCACACAGCTCATCTGGACGGCCGCCGTTGCTTCCAATGCATCGTCGCCCTCGCTCTACGGCCGCAAGGTGATGATTCTCTGCAAGGACGCCCGCGGCAACATTGTGCCCTGGGCGCCGGCCAACACGACGGCCTTTCACCACTGGACGCACGCCTCGTACACGGACCAGGACTCGCCTCTGCGCCGCATTGCCGAGCTCTTCAACGTGAACCACTTCATTGTGAGCCAGGCGCGGCCCTATCTGATTCCCTTTTTGCAGTCCGACATGCACGGCCCCTCGCTAGCCGAGGCGCGCAGCCGAACCACACAGCTCACAGCCTTTTTTGCACGCATGATTGGCGTCGAAGTGAGGCATCGCCTGCGCCAGCTCGACACGCTGCAGCTGCTGCCTGCAGGCATCCGCCGCTTCTTGGTGGACGAGCAGGTGCCCGCCGCGTCCATGACGCTGGTGCCCGAGCTGACGGCTGGCGACTTTGTGCGCCTGCTCGAGACGCCCACGCGCGAAACACTAAACTATTGGATCCTGCGGGGCGAGCGGAGCGTCTGGCCGGCTGTGGCGGCCCTGAGGATCCGCTGTGCCGTGGAAAACGAGCTGGAGCGCTCCTACCAGGTTGTCAGGAAGCTCAAGGCGGGAGACTTGAGGCGGAGGGGGAGCATTGCCGCGGCAAATGAGGCTACATGACGAGGCCAAGCTGGCCAGGGAGCACCTTTGCCAAAGGCTAAACAAAAAATAAAGTGAAATTTTGCTCGTCGAGGCGACTTTTTTTTTTTTTTTTCTCCCGCTCTCGGCTATAGCCATCTTTCATCTCCTACCAACGGAGAGCAACTACAGCTACGGCATAAGCCGAAACAATGTATACATGTTTGTTATAGACAAGGTAGCAAGCAAAGCAGCGTTGGTGATGGGCCTTGGCTTGTGCACCAGCAGAGCCACGACACGTCACATCTCGTCACTCGGGTGAGATGCCCCTGCTGCATGACCCTGTCCATATGATTGCACCCAAAGGCTCATGTTGACCGATGGGTTGGTTTGATATATGTGATACGTGGAACAAGGAGGCCATAAAAAAAATGACAGATTCATATGCCATGGATGACGGACAAAGGGGATTGAAGACGAAGCTGGGCATGTGACGACACTATGGATTTTTTTTCCAGACAGTAATGTGAAGAATGGCAGCGTGATATTCTTACGAGTCGAGAATAGGAGCAAAGTGGCCCCAATGCAAGCTCAGCTCAGACAGGCTTTCTTGACAAGTCGTGGCAAAGTTTGTAAATGGGATGACAGCGGAACAAGGCGAAGAAATCACCAGGTCCTCCTCCCTTGCTAGGCTACCCAACAACACAAAAGGGCCCCCTCCTGGCCACGGAAAACGCCGTCGTCAGGACCGTGGTAGGCTGGCATGTCCTTGTATAGAGGTTGGTAGTGATAGCAAGCCACACAAGTCGTTTCTGCAGGGCCATGTCTGATTTCCCCCCCCCCCAAGGCGGCTAATACAAGACACTTTTGCACGACGCCGCCAAAAAAAGTCTGTATTAGAAGAGTGACAAAAAGGCTCCGCAAGGAAGAAGAAAAAAAAAGGTGACATTTCTAACGCCATGGTTTGGAGGGATTTGCAATGTATAATGGGCAGATTGATATAGACCAGTGCAACGACGGCGGTTGTCTGGCAATGTTTGTCTTGCCGGTCCACCGGCGATGCACCTGCAAGCCCAAGTTTTCTCTGGCCTCGCTAGCCCGAGTGTGTACATGTATGCAGTTATACAGCGTCGGGCAAGGTGTACAACGGCGCGCGGTGTAACAAGTACATGGCGGCCGGCGCACAAGGCTAGCGCCTCGTACTCGTGCGGTTCCGTCACAACTCACATCAAGGAAAAAGGCTGGCTAGAGTTGCATGGCAAGGTGAGAGGAAGAGAAAATAACAAGGCCTAAAGATGAGAGAGAGAGAAAAAGGAACCCGTGAAGCCCCCGAGCGGCACCGACTTGTCATGATATAGTTGCGCTAACCCCCAGCGCTGATTTTTTCTTTCTCGGTGCTCTCTTTTTTTCTTTGTCAGACCAAGCACGTGAAGGCGCAGGCAAGCGATTGGCTCTAGGTTTTTTTTGAGTGCAAAACTCGTGGGTGCGGAGCCACAAGGCTCTCCTTTGGAGGGGGGAATGAATACTAATCCGCCGCCATAGGCAAAAAGGGAGACGACGAGACCCGCCAGCCAGAGCTCATTGCTAGAACCGCCGCCTTTTTTTTTTTTTTTGCCTCCTTTTCATCTCTTGCCAGGGGGGGGAAAGGAAAGAAGAGAGAAAAAAAAGGAGTTTTTAAACAAAATGTTCATGGCCGCCGCAACCGCAATGCCTTGTGGTCCTGCTGTAGCGGCGAATGCTGCTCCGGCTGGCTTCCACCGAACCGCATGCAACGAGTGTCAGCGGCGCAAGCAAAAGGCAAGTTTTTTTTTTTTTTTTGGGAATTGAGACGAAGGGGGAGGGGAAGGGGGGGGGAGGTTTTTATATGCTAGAGGAGGAAATTGACAGGCCCACAGTGCAATCGCGAATGGCCATGCGATCGATGTCAGCGCCGCAAGATTGCCGATGAATGTCGGTATAGCTATGCCAGCCTCCATGCTGCGGCGCCGGCGGCCTCGGGCAGTGGGCAGCGTGTTGGGGACGAGGGCGGATACCCTGTCGCGACGAACGAGGGCCTGGTCGGGGCTGCGCCGGCTGAGGAGGAGGAGGGAGGTGAGGGCTTGGCGGCTCGGGCCGACGACGATCCTGGATTTGATGCTTTGGCTACTGCGCGTTTGTTTGCCACGCTGGGTATCAAGGCAGAGGTGAAGTTTTTTTTTTTTTTTTTTCTTTTTTTTTTTCCATTACTTGTTTCATCTTGGCCGTCTTTTTTTTTTTTTCTTGCTTCATCTTGGTCGTCGTTTTTTTTTCATCCTTGCCTCATCTTCTTCTTCTTCCATCTTGGCCCTTGCCCTCCTCGTCTCCGTGTTGGCTCTACCTCTCTTCTAACACAAAATGCCATCTCTAGGCGGAACCGCCCAAAAGAGCATCCGCCGAGGACTTTGTCTCGGTAGATTCCTCGCCTCAGATGCAACACCTGTTTAGCCTCTTGCCCCAGCGCCAGTTGATGGGTCAGTTGTTGCTTGCCACGGGCGCCCCAGCAAAGACTGACTCTGGTGCAGACAAGCTCATGACAGCCTTTACCCACGACATCAACTACCACTACTACATCATCTACCCCCCCGACTTTTTGCGCGACTACCACATTTGGTGGGAGCGCCGCAGCAGCAACCGCCCCATTACTCTGCAGTACACGTGCCTGCTGGCCATGATTTGCTCGTGCTGCATCCAGCATGCCGACAGCGACGTGGAGGAGGAGCTGCAGCAGGCCCTCGGGCTCAGCGCCGAGAAGCTGTCGGACGAGTTGCACGCCGCCGTCCGCCAGCTGGCCATCATCATCCCCCACGGCCACTACCACATGTACAATGTGCAGCGCTTGCTGCAGTCGTGCTACTGGTACAAGGCCGAGGCGCGCTTCCTCGAGGCATGGCACGTGCTGAGTGCTGCCATTATGGAGGCCAGGGAGCTTCGCTACCATCGCGAGCCGCGGCCAGACACGGAGACGAGCCACGAGAGCGAGCTGCGCAGGCGGCTCTGGTGTATTCTCGACACTTGGGACTGGTGAGTCGCCGCCTCTTTTTTCTTTCCCTTTATTCTTTTCTTTTTGCTGTCCCCCCTCGCCAAGCGTTGCCCGGCTGACTGGGCTCGTGTTTTGCCAGGCAAATCTCGTCTGGTCTTTCGCGGCCCAAAATCATCAACCGCGTCGACTGCGACTCGCAGCTCCCGTCGCTCACGCTGGAAAAGTTTTCCAGCCACGCGCCCTCGCCGCTGCTGCACATGAAGATGCAGTCGGAGCTGACGCGGCAGCTGGCGTCGCGCTTCAGTGCGCCCAAGAACATTATCCAGCCGGCCGAGGTGGAGGAGTACAAGGAGCTGATTGAGGCGTGGGTGCGCAAGTTTCCGCCCATTTACGACTTTGACAATCCAGACACGTCCAAGGACACGCAGTATCCCTGGATCTTCCCCCACCGCTACTACGTCTACACCATGGCCTGTCTCTTGATCCTCAACCCCATTCGCCACTACATGGTCAAGTCGTATAGCCTCGACTCGCCGCCGCGGGAGCTGGGGCTGCGCGCCGTGGGCGTGGCCTACTCGCTCAAGCTCATGAAGACGCTGCGCCGCTGGGTCGACCGCATCTACAACCGCGACGGCCGCCTGCACTTCATCATCTTTTCCATCTTCGACACGGCCGCTATTTTGTGCACCGCCATTCTCAAGGACAATGAGCGCACCATTGCCGAGCGCCAAGAGATTATTGACGCCATTGTCGACGCCGTGGCCATGCTGCACCGCCTAAACTCCATTTCCAAGACGGCCAAGACGTCGTACAACTTGCTCGAGCGTCTGGCCCGCCGCATCCCCCAGACCCAGCTGGCCCATCAGCCTGGCCCCGACCACTTGCGCAAAAGGACTAGGCTTTGTCGCCCGCTGCCCGCCGCCACTGCCAAGCTGCAGTTTGTGCCCACGCCTCCCCCGGCCGCCGCCCTGCAGCCACACATGGACCAGGGCCTGTGCGCCGCCGCCGGCTTGAGCCACGTCGACTTGGGCTATCAGATGCGGCCCGTCTATCAGGGCCAGTACATTGCCCCCGACGCCTCCTCCTCCTCCATGCCGCCGACCTGGGTGCCAATGAATGCCCACGCTGTCCCCTGCGACGTGATGGCTCCACCCCGCCCGCAAGTCGACTTGTCCAACCCGCCCACCTCGTATACCCACCACTTTTCCCCCCCAGCTCCTTTTGGCCCCGTCTCCACCCCCAGCACCACCAGCAGCTTGCACAAGAATAACAGCTTCTCCTCCGACGCCAGCGCCGCCTACACCAATCTACCCCTCATGTCAACCGTCAACGACTGCGGCATCCCCGCCTTTGAAGTCGTCCCCCCGCCCGTCCCCGCTGCCCTTGCTGTGTCCGCTCCCGCTGCGAATAATAATGGCGCCACCCCGCCAGAGGGCAACTCGCCGGGCTTTGAGCTTGAAACTGTCACCCAGGCCCAGCTGGGCGAGCTGGCCCCCTTGTGGAACTGGCATTCGGGAAATCTCGACATTTCCATGGCCGCCGCCGCCGCCAGGGGTGCTGGCGGAGTAGAGTCGGGTGTTGTCTAAGGCGTGGTGGGGGGTTCAATGGGAAACAAGGTTTTAAACGGATTTTGCACTCGTTGAAAAAAACACCTGCTTGACTATTTTGAGTTTGCTGGTTGGGTCCAAGTTGTTTTTTATAGCGTACCTTTTTTCTGGCTTATAAGAGCCCTTTTTTTTTGTTCGTTTTATATACGAGGGACTTGGGCGTTTTTTTTGTCTTTTTTGACGTGTAGATTCCTGCTGGTATACGTGCGTGACAATGGGCCTATTCTTGCACCCCATCCCATTCTCTAAGTCCATCTTTATCTATTCCAAATCATCTCTTCTTACTATACTCTCTACCTTTTAAACCATTCTTTTATACTAGGGATATATTTCCATTTCATTCTTTCCCAGTATCCTTTTTTGTTAGTTATATTTATAAACGCTACTCTTGTAACCCCATTGCGTAAATTTCTTCTCCATCCCTATTCTCCTCTCCTTCCCTCCGACTCTTTTTTTTCTATTCCAAATCTCCTCTTCTTCTTATACTCTCCACCTTGTAGCCATTCTTCATGTCAAAACATATTTCCATTTCCTTCTTCATCTCAAAACATATTTCCATTTCCTTCTTCCTTTTCCATTTTTTCCAACTCTTTAAAATCTAGCCTCTACACTAGTAACCTCTTAGCCTAGCCCACCCTCTAGTCCCTCTTTACACTCCAATCCTCTCCTTACTTCCAACTATTCCCCCCCCCCCCCATTCTTTTTCTCATTAATCTCTTCTTCTTCTTCTCTTCTTCTCTTTTTTCGTCTCCACAAAACCACGTTTAGCCCTCTTTTTTTTTTTGTGCTAGACATTGTCCACCCCCCCCTTCAAGGTGAAACTGAAACTCGGTAAAACACATCCTCCCCCCTAACCACCCTTCAAAATGCTCACCTAGTCAAGACACATTGATCGCCTTCTAGGCCCGCTGTCAGTGCCGTCTTCTGACACACACGCTCGCACAACCGCAAGCCCCAAAGTGGAGTCGTCGCATCAACACGTCCCATCTTGCCCAAACGTCATGACATGCTGCTTGGGTCCAGCCTTAAGCCCAACCACAATGCGCAAAACATTGTAAACATGCTCGAATCAAGTCCACATAGCCCTCAAGTCAAAGTAGCCCTTGCAAGGCCCTCGTCTGTTTCAATGCCACCAATGCTAGTAGCACCCCCAAGTAATAACATTAAGTAATACGTCTTCTATCAACACTGATAACATGACATTGCATTCGTACAATAGAATCAATCGAGGCGCCGACCCGCAATAGACGCTACCCCAACCAGGGAAAGATGCCTCTCCAACGTGATGCCATCCTCATTCAACCGCACCGCATGCGGAAACAATGACGACGACATGGAGCCGCAAAACCCTCAAGAAGAATAAAAATAGTTAAGAGAAAAAAAACTTTTCATCTTCTAACCGAAAAAAGCCGCGGCAACAAGGCCAACGGCAAGGGCAAGAGGCGCAGACAGACGGCCAACGTCGCTGGTGGGGACCTGAGTGGCAGGGCCAGTCGGGCGGGGAGCAGTAGACGTCGACATGCCCGACGTGAGAGCGGCAGAGGTGCCTATAAACAACCACAATCAGCACACAAGTCAACCCACTTCAGACGCCTTGCAAAACTCACGGGCACTGCTAGTAGCCATGGTCGTGTTGCGGTGCACCATAGACGTGGCAACAGGCTTGACAGACATGACGGGAGCAGACGTGGCCACAGAAGTCATGGCGGCAGACGAGACTAGGCTCGAGCTGGCAGGCATCTTCGTGGCAGACGCAGTCGTGGGAGACGCAGTCATGGCAGCAGAAGAGACAGCAGACGAAACGACTGCGCCTGTGCCCTGGTAGGGGAACTGGACACTGTAGTTGACCTCGCCAGAGGCATTGTCCTTGATCTCAAAGGCATACGTGTCGGATGGGAGTCCCTTGGGCGAAAAGTTGAAGACGCCGCCAGAGGCAGAGGCTGTTGGCCAATGTCAGTCTCAATTTGCCCCCTCGAGGCTGTTGGTTGGAAATGGTCACGTACTCGTCAGAGACTGAACAGTCTCGAGGTTGTTGCTCGGGCCCTTGCGCAGCGAAATAGTGCAGGTACTGGCGCAGCCGCTGAACTTGAGGGGGAAATCCTGGCCCTCCTTGACGTTGAATTCCGTATTGAGGAACTTGGGCTGCTCAGCAACGGCAAAGGCGGCGAGAGCCGACAAAGTGACGAGTGAGTACTTCATCGTGACTGATTATTTGTGTATTGTACGAGGAGCCTATCATGAGCAAATTAGTCGAGTTGCCTTCTTTTGGAAAGTCACAAAAAACAGTCTGGCCAGTGACACTGAGGTCAAGCAAGAGATTCGACATGCCATGACAACAGCCATGTCCATCCCATGCCTGTCCCTGCTTTCCTCTCATGCCTCACCAGGCCGGTCCTGCAGCTTTGGGACGAGGTGGCTCGACTTACAGATGCAATTAATAGAGTACAAGGCAAGCAGGTAGCAATACCAAAAGGCAAGTTTGAAAGGAGCCGAAAGAGTGAAATATCCACGATAGGACAGGAAGACGTGAGACAAGCAGCGCTGGCAGAGAGGGTGGAGGAGAAGAAGGAGGAAGAAGAAGAGGGAAAAAGGGAGCAGGGCTGGCGCAAAAAGGCAGAGGAGACGAGCAACTGATAAATGGGAAGCAGAGAGGCGCCCATGGCTCTTGCCTCGAGGTACCCCGGTACCCATGCTTGCAGGGGCCCTAGGCAGGTGCTACCAGGACACTGACAGGGGCCACAATGCAGGTACCGCTTTCCGCAGCCAGAGGTGAAATTACAGCATGGAGCGGCAAATTAGTGCCGAAGAGCAAACAGGCCCGCCGCCCGCTGTACTTTCTACCCGGGTCCCCACGCACAATTTGCCCCCGGTGCCCCGTACAAGTAACTTTTTCCCAAGGCGTATCCCCGGCTACGGCTGACGATTCTACAGCCTTGAAAACTTGGTCCTCTTTTCTTCTACCCACGCCATGGCCCGTTTAATACCTCGGTAACCGTCTCTAGGCGAATTACACTTGCTCGATACCCACGCAAATAAACAAATCCATCCCCCCCTCCCCCAATCTGCAATTACCAGCCCAGGTTTTCACTCAGCTAATACGACATAATTGCAATGCGCCATTCAAAACCAAGCAAACTCAGCCCGTATTCTTTTTTGTTTTCCCACCCCCCCCCCCCCAGCCTTGCGAGTCAGGGAAGAAAAAAAAAGCCCTCTGGTTCAGGTTATAAACAAAAAAAAAGTCGTAGCCTCTGGAAATTTTAGGGCTCCCTAGCTAATATTAAAAAGAACTACAAAACAACACGGGAAAAAAAAAAGAGAGAACCGTGTGATTGAATCACGCGGACCGGAAGCAAAAAAAGGGGGCCAGAGCGTTGAGGGGGGACTCTTGAGCTCTGACTAGACAGCTATTGGTTCTCGCGCAACAATGGCTTTGCCATGTCCGCCTTGGGCCTAGATGCCTCTACGCATTCGGCCCCCCCCCCCTTTTTTTTCTTTGGTTGGGCTGCCTGCTTGCTATCCGCCCGCCCCCTCCGCAATCTGTAAAAGGACAGGAAAGAGAAGAGTCACGGTTAGTAACCGTCTGACACACACACCCCTTTTACTGCCTGCGGGACTCTGTCTCAGTCGGCTATAGCCTCTTTAAAGTATTCGTTTCTCATTGCCTGCACGGCATTTTTTTGGACAAAAAAAAAAACCTTGTAAATCCAGATACCTTGAGCTCCACTGCCGTCATTGCGCAATCCTTGTCCTGCTCCAGTTTATACGTGCTTCGGTACATGGAATCTTTTCTTTTTTTTTCTTATCAGTCTTGATCAACAAACACGGCTATTCATGGCAAAGCAAACAAAAAAAAAAGGACGCTTTCAAAATTTATGCATTCGTCTTCTCGTCGCCTGGAAAACCTGACTAGCCTTTTTCTTTTCCCCATATCTGGCTAGCCCCAGGTTTTCCTCGACAGCACGATCGCCCGTGCATCCAGAGTGCAAAGCTAGTACCAACACGTTCCTGTTAGCCCAGTACATGGTTCCCTCGTTGCTCTCTCTCTCTCGGCTTGTTTTTTTTTTCTTTTTCATCGTGCTGGCAGCAGCCATGTGTTGTAATAGTCTCTCTTCTTCCCCCCCACCGTATGCAGCAGCAGCAGTGCCAAGTGACATGCTGCTTGCTGCGCCCTCTTTTTGTTCCCACAGTGCTGCTAAAAGTATGCCATAAATAACATGGTCAGCCTTTATCCATATTCTCCTTGTTTAAAGTAGTACCGTTGCTACGAGTAACCTGCATCGTACCCCCTCTCTTTTTCCACTCTCTTTTTCCACTCTCTTTTTCCACTCTCCACTCGTGCCACTCGTGGCCGATAGTAATACTATAAACAGATGCATCATACGAAAACATTGCCACGCCCCCGCCCAAAGAGCACATTTCCCACGCGGCGCCCAAAGCCACTGCGCCCAGTTCTCCAGGCAACTCGGCGCCCGCTGCCCTCCTTTCCATGGTAGCGCCGCCACCCAACCGCCGATCGCCGACTCAATAAGACATGAACCCCTCGCCGCGTCAATCTCGCCTGGGCCGTCAATTTGCCTGTTAGCATCTCCTCCCTGGTTCCTAGCGTTGCCCGTGCTTGTACTCGCTACTCATTACTGTGCTTTATATACCCATCTTATGCACCTTATCTGCGCACCTAGTCTAGTACCCAGTACTTTTTAGCTCCCCTCACCATTGAACCCCCCAGCCCCGCTCTCGTCCCTCGTGCCATCTGGTCTCGAAGCGCCGCGAGACATGCATCACTCACTCATCCCGCCTTCGCCAAATTTGCCCCCTGACGCTCAGCAGATAGACTGCCAATCACTGCAAAATAGCTTCACTGACTCCCATCGCCATCGAAATCACGGCAGCCTCGTGTCCTACATTGTCTGCTGCCACATCATCCATTATGTACTATCTCGCCTTGCCAAGGGCACTACTACTGTTGACAAAAAATGATACTTCTCCAGACGCAAGACGCAATGCCAACCTCCAGGTTTTTTTTTCCCTCGCCCCGTGTAGCAATGTGCCTCCCTCCATCCGTCTACCACGTCTGTCCCAGACGCGCCAGTCTTGATCTTGGTGCAAAGCTGCTCCTGTCTTCCTTCACAAATTATGTGTTGCTTCGTCTTGACTCGAAACAAGCCTCTCCTCCTCAGTGCTCCAGCAGGCGCAGACTACCCTGTACCACTACATTCTCCAGAATCGACCCCGGCGGGATATCAATGGTGCTTCCCTCGGTTGCCACAATAATGACGGTTCCTTTGAGCGTCACACCGCGGCCCAGGTTCACAGCCCCTGTAATGGTAAGGTGGTCCAGCTCCAGCACCTTGGGTATCGAGGGGATGCGCTTCTGGAAATCCGACACCTTTTTGAAGTCGACACCCAGCTTGATGACGGGTACGTCGCCAAAGCGAGTCGCGCTCATCTGCAGCTGACCGTGCTTGAGCGTGTACAGATCCGACTTGACAAGCATCAAGTCTGACGTTTGCTTGACAGGCAAAAATCGTCGGCGAGGCACATTGACGCCGTGGGCATTGCTAAAGTGGCGAATGGCGGCGCCCACTGCCGTCTCGAGCTGAATAATGGAAATGTCCGATTCGCCCTTCTTATCTCCGGGAATCGTTTTGCCATTGGGGATAATCTCCAGCTCGAGTTCATTCTTCTCCACAACCCGCTTGATGGCGTTGAGGTTGAGCCAAATATTGTTGGTGTTGAAGTACTTGAACTTCTTGATTGACTTGAACTCATTGACGTGTTCCTTGGGCACCTGCGCAATTTCAAGCAGGCGGACCGAGCCATCGTAGTCAATAATGGTACCACCCTTGACGTCGGCCTTTGTCTTGTTTGTAAGCTCCATAATGTACTCCGACTTGGTCTCCATCATGTGTTGCAGGATGCGAAGGTCGACCACGGCGCCCAAGTTGTCAACGTTGGACAAGAAGATGATTTCGATTCCGCGCCCCAGCAGCTTGTCCAAGATGCCAGAGTTGTAGAGCGACTCAAAGACATCGCCGTGGCCAGGGGGGTACCATTCGTTGATTGAAGACTTGAAGTCCTTGGGGACGGGAAGCAACGAATCCTTGTAGATACGAGGATAACGTGATTGGTTAAAGGTGAGAATGTCAACATTGTGACCCTCGTACTTTTTGATAATGGCAGCCGTGTCATCGTTGGTGTTGAACGAGTTCATCAGGATAAAGGGCACATTGACATCATAGGTTCGGTTGAGATATTCAATCTGGCGGACCGACAAGTCGAGAAAGGACATGCCGTCACGCACTTCAATGACCGACTTGGGGCCAACGCAGCCCATTGATGTTCCCAGCCCGCCATTGAGCTTGAGGACTGCCAGCTTGCTGAGAAAGTTTACAGACTCCGAATTGGCCAAGTCTTCGTAATCGACAACCTGGCCCTGAGCAGGTGGGGCAATACGGTCCCAGTCACTATTTGGCCAGCAAACAGTCTTTATCAGCATCTCTTGCAGCCTTGGCATATCCGGGGAAGAAACCATGGGTACTTACACAGCGTTACCCTTGGCCTTGTCGTTGAGATAGCGGCGAAACAGGGCAAAAAAGTTGTCCATTTCCGTCTCAAATAGCTAGACAACACTATCAGCTCTGTGCTAGACTGTGTCTGCTAGTATTTGTAAAAAAAAAAAATTCCACCATTATACCTTTTTCTGCTCGGGGTCCTGGACCGTCTCGGCAAGATTTGTCAAGGCATTGCGCATTTGGGCGGCCGCGACGTTTGTGGATGTGTTTTCAAAGGCCTTGAGGTGCTCGGTTAGCGAATGGTGATGAGCCATGGCTAGTTGCGGAGCTGCGAGAAAAGCAAATGGCCAATGCAGTAATGGGATACTGAGGATAGGCAGGGCATTAAGAAATCAAGAGACCAAGAGTGGAGGGAGCTCAAAGGACGACAAATCGAGTGCGGGTTGGCACAAGACTCAAGAGGCCCTGACAAGAGGAGGGTGGGGAAAGAAGAGGAACAAAAGAGTGAATGGCGCGTCGTCTTCATCATTGCAGCCCGACCTCGATTAACAACAAAGAGGGAGGCGGGAAAGGTGAAAGCAACAAGTGGCTCAGACTTTGCGAGTGCGCCGACGGATGCTGCAGCAAACACAATCAAGGCCCAGCAAACATGGCCAGAGGCAGATGAATGACAATGGCTAGAGAAGCAGGATTAAAGAAAAAACGAAAAAAAAAAAAAAAACACTTGCCATGTGACTGCGCGTTTTTCCGTGATGGCGCCTCTCGAAGCCATTGTTGTCGGAACCATCGTCAGTGGCCGGCGAAGGCTTGAGGTGTGAAGGGAGCGCGCTCTTGACGTTTGCCATGATGTCGGTCAGTCACAGGCCACCAGCTGTGCGAGGGCGAGGGCAGCGAGGCAGACTGCGGCCAAGACTGGTCAATGGTTGCAAAGCTGGCGGACGCGGTCGGGGGGGCGGGGGGAACTCGAGCCAAAGCAATTGAACAAGGAAAAAGGGCAGGAAATGGTGGCCAAGGACCGAGGGGTAGGAGAGAAGAAAAAAAGAGACAAGGTCGAGGGCGGGATGCTGCCAGATGGGATGGCGAGAGATGAGCTCCTCCTGAACTCCTGATTTCTCTCAAGGTACGGAGCAGTAGCTACATGTACCCCATCCATGGACGGGACGGGACCAGGCACAATGAGGCGGGCGGGCGGGGCAGCGCGGTTGGGCGGTGGGGGAGAGGCGAGGAGCGGTTGGTTTGGTGGACCAAGGCGCCTGTGTGCGCATCTGCACTCTAGTAATTGGCAAAGTGACGCCGTCGATGCTGCGCACAAGGTACTTTTCCAAGTATTAGACGCAATGTACTCACCTCTTGCCCTTTTGTTAGCAAGTCGTGAATTGGCAAATGCACCAAATACATTCCTCTCCACGCTAGTGTAGAGCTTAGTGGCAGAGCTAGGGCTGTCGGCAGCTCTTCAAGCCACTGTCAAAAGTGGATGCAACCGCTCCAGAAGCCAACTAGCTGTCCAGCAAGTGAGGCGGCATGCTAACATTCAGTAGCCAAAGACTACCTCGCTGCAAATAGCAGCCCCTGTACCCTCATGAAATCGTACCGGCAGTGGCGCAATTGCTAGAGATGCTTTCAATTTCATCCATCCCGACATTAATCAAGGACCGCCCCAACTCGTGTGGCTTTTTTTTTTTGACATGGCTCGTGTTGGCAACCCATGCGTCATGCCGTTACCGTCGCGGGATACCGTTTTCTCCTTGTTTGCCTTGCTCAGGGCGGCTCGAGCCGCACCTTTGCCAGTTATGCTCACCCAAGACAGGTCGACAACGACTGTCGAAAGCGGCGCAGTTGGAACCAGTCGGATGCCGGCAGCAGATGCAGTTATATCTGTCTCACAGGGCAGGGCGCAGCATTGGCCATGATGTGCAGTATGAGTCGCGCCGCACACTGGCCACTCTAACTCACTTAGTGCGCCGTATTGCCGTTTATGCAAGCTCAAGCTTCCAACAGGCGCCATTTCCTCTTTTCTCGCGTTCCATAAAAAAAAAAGCCTCCGCCCCCCTAAAAATGGGCAAACAAGCAGCAACATTTCTCTTGATCTATCCTCTATGTCCCTCATCGACCAGACGCAAAGTACGGCGTCAAACCATCCAGAAATGGGCTCCCTCGACTACATGCCGTACTGGCACTACAACGTGTCCAACGACCAACGGACCGTCGAGTGCCCCGTCTTTCTGCGAGAGCTTAGCGAAAAGGATCGGCGTATTGTCGGCTCTCTAGATTCGACTCACCGGCCCATGCCGTGGGAAAAGGTCGTCACTCTCGTCACGTCGAACAATCTCGGCTTGTTGGAGCGGACTCCCTCGACCCTGCGTCGTTATCTCGCCTTTGTCCACACCCTGAGGAGCAGCTACGGCTCCGTGGGGGCCTTTGTTGTTGCCGAGCGTCTGCGCTGGCCTAGTCCCGTTGTAGCCACGGGCACCCGTCCCTTTTCCTGCCCAGACGACGTGGCTATCCTGCGCAACGACTGGCCATACTCGCTTGACTCTCGCATTGTGCACCTTGTTGTGTGGACAAAGTTTCTCCTCGACGAGGATCCCACTACCGGCTTCTTGACCGACGAAGCTCATGCCCAGGTCGAGGAATATGTGGATGCCACTTTTGCCTGCCACCTTCCCCCCAATCAGGTTTGTTGGCCGACGCTTCACGACTGCAAAAAAACGTGTGTAGCTGACCACTTGTCTCCCCACCAGATTCTCTGGTTCAAGAATTGGTCGGCTCTCAAGTCAGTTCACTCTGTCGAGCATTTCCATGTCTTGCTCCTGAATCCGGATCCCGGCTTTGTTGACCAAGTCACAAATGGGGACGTGGCATTGTGTGATCGACAACAGCCGTTTCATGCGTCTCTGGGTCGTCTGTGAACACGACGGCGGCTTCTCGATCTGCACAGGGGGTGGTTTTGTTTCAAAGCATTCAACGACATGCATCATCAGGCGCGAGGCGTATCGACTGGCTTGATTTCTTTTCTTTTTTTAGCAAGGACGGATGCTGGTGCTCGACAGTTGGTTCGAAGCTCATGGAGAACAATCATGGTATGTTTGGGGGGTTTTTTTAGAGGGACTAGATGCTCAGACACGACGTGTCTGACTTGAGACGTATACATCTCTTGCGTTGACTGTCAGTTGAAAACAAGGGGCGTCTGCAAAAGGAACAGCAGTGGGCTTCTCAACCATGACGGTGATGTTTGGGCCAGACTCGGCAATGTCGTGCCATTGTCGCGTCACGAATCTAGAGACGATGTGTGTCAGGCTGTCTACCAGACTCTCAAGAGTTTTGGGAGACAGGGAGGAAGCTTCCTGCGACGAGAAATTAAGCATTGCCTTGACTAACAATGTTGCCACCCCTTCCAGCAACACACCTTGACAAGCTGGGCCTCGAGTGGCGTGTAAATGTCTGACAGGTCGTCAAGCATGTCAATCTGTATGCTGACAGAAACAAGCTGTTGTGACTTGCGTTCATTATCATTGACGCCAATGACAAGCGGCATCTTGAGGCAGTCGAGGCTCAGCGTGCGCGCATACATGCTCGGCCCGACCATGGCGCCCGGATGGGCAAAGACGCCGACAATGGCCAAGCTGACGCCCTCTCCCCGCAACGAGGCCTTGGGAAGCCTTGCCGTCAGCTCCAGGCATGCTACGGTGTCGCGATGAACAAGGGGCTTCGGCCCGTTGGCATGTTGCTGGCCGTCTGCATGTGCGCCGCACAAGTCGGCCCAGAGACGTGTCAGGACCATGTCTAGTGAGGGCACTTGCTCTGGCAACGGCTTCTCGACACTCGTCTTGATGGCCTTGCTCAAGAGGCCGTAGTGGACGGCATCGCTGCCGAGAGCATCGTCGGCAGCGGTGCTTGCTGGGTGCTGGCGCAGTGTGACGCTGGCGGAGACGAGCATGGGCTGGGGCATCATTTGCCGGCCCCAGGCATCGGCTGGTCCCACGACTGTTGTTTGGAGATTACGGACGCGAACAAGGGCGCTGTAATTGTCCAGCGCAGCCCGAATCTTGCATAGTGGAGTGAGGGGGGGTGAGGGCGTCATGATGGGGAGTTTTTGCAAGGCAACTTAAGAAGAAGAGGCAAATGTAAGAGTAGCATGTGCCTTGCAGGTCTTGAGGCTGAGATGGATATGCCTGTGCTGCGAGCTTTTTTTTTGGTCTGGCATCCTCCATTGTTTCCAATCGCGCACTGCCTACCCTAGAGGCACATGCCGCAGCTTGATTTGTATGGAGTCGCAGCTTGTTTCATGCTTCGCTTCCAGGGCAGCAAGAACCGTTTAGATTGTGCAGGACTGAGTCTAGACGCTTTGCATCAGACTCGTCCGAGGAAATATATGCATGCCCCAGGACCGGCTCCATCCTCACGGCCGTACATGTAGCAGCGGCTTGGGTAGGGTATGCCATGGCACGTTTTATGCAGAATCTACTAGCGAGAGGCTTGTTGATGGACAGGAGGATACAGGACCAGAAGATACAGGGCAGGAGGATACAGGACCAGAAGATACAGGACGACTTGGTTCCGACGTGTGCATTTGGCAGCATCTCGAGTCAAAGAGACCCTGTTTGCATCTAGATTCTTGTACGCCGCTTGGTTGGATCATGAGCCTTGGACACAAGAAAAACAGGGTGGCGAGGTGACATTTGAACAAGGTTGGACATGGCTAGACATGGGGCAATAGAGGGCAAGGCCGGAGCTATTGAAGCTGACATGCACCGCGTACAGAGACAGGCCTCGGTGACCCCCCCCCCCCCCCTGGCCCAGCAACACATGCTTGGAGTTTGTGCATGCTGATGCGGTGCAAGGTAACACGTCGCATCGCCTGGTGTAGATAGAGTGTTTTGCTGGCTAGATTGCTATGCGACTGTTGCATCGTCCCTGCTGGCTGGAGAGACGGGACGGGCGCTTCAACCCGCCTCATCAGAGGGCAGATTGGCACGACGCTACGTCAACTGGGGCGTTGCATGTCGACAATGCCCCGAGATTGAAGCTGCCGACCTGTATCGCTTGTATCCTCCCTCCCCCCCTCGGGCCCGCAGAAGCTCGATGCAAGAGGGGGGAAGAAGCTGAGAGGAGGGGGGTGGTGGTACTCGGAAAACGCCGGGGGGGGGCGCACAAAGGCTAAAAAAAGTCGCAGAGAAGAAGCTACAAAGCGCACAAGAGAATTCTGGCAGGGCCGCTGGACCAGGCTGTCGGAAAGACGGGGGACCCGGGGGCCAAGGTGTGCTGTTGGCTGTTTGTAATGGTGTCGACACCTCCGAGTTTGGCGTGCAAAAAGACGAGGGGGAAAAGCATGCAAAGTCGTCCTTGGTACCTGAATGAAGAAATGGCGGCCGCTGGCGCATGGCACGTCTGGATGCCGTATTCGCCTTGCGAGGGGGGGATTCCAGGGCCTCGATTGGTCTGCACGACATGTAAGCGAGAGCCAAGCACGTCTAGGCTGAGCCAATCGTCAGCCTTTTGTGCGAGTGTGCTGGGAAAAAGATGTGCTGAAAAAGAAAAGTGTACAAAGTGTATAGATTGGCTTACAAAAAAGAGTACAAGGTCGATGAGCCTACAGATTGGCTTGCCAAAGGAAACTAGTACAAGCTCCATGAGCTTACAAAAAAAGAAAACAGGATACAGAAATCCATTGGATGGATGCACAGAATTGTCAATTATTTCAAAGGTTTCTTCTTCCTTTCCCCCCCCCCCTCCACGCCACGCGACACGGGAAGCCATGGTTCCCACCCATCGCAGCAGCAACGTTTGGACCCTCCTGACACGTCCAGCCAAGAAAAGGCTCGTGGAATGTGATTGCACCCGCTCTGGCAACACCTCCCCGGACGAGCAAGGGCCACTCTACTTGGGCGCGCGGGGGGGAGGCAAGGAAAAGAAGGAGAAGAAAAACCAAAAAGAACCCCAGAAAAAAAAAAAAACGGGGGAAGCATCGTCGACAGGGCTTGGCGTGACTGGGTCCCCGTCCGACCTGCCAGGCGGATAGACGACGGGCTTCTTGGTCCTAAACAGACGACTAGACGGCAGATGCTGCAAACTTGTTTCGGCCCCCGAGGATGCCCCGCTTCCGTTTGCTGGGCTCTGGCAAGGGGGGGGGGGGAAACGGGCAGTAATGAGCAATGGCAAAGAGTAGCATTTTTTTTGCTACAGACCAGGTCCTCGTTTTCCCCAACTTGGTGACTCGGACCTCTAGGATGATGCTGCCATAGGGCCGTGGGGAAGGAAAAAAAAAAAAGGGCTGGGCCGGCCGTGCCACCATATCCCAGCTCTTCTTCCATTTTTCCTTCTTTTTTCTTCTTTTTTTGCTTCTGCTTCTCCGTCGCCTTGTGTCCCACTGGTACCGAGGTAGCATCAATAGAGGAATCCTATTTGCAGCGCAGCCTGGGGCAAAGGAAGCAAAGCAGAGAGAGGAAAAAGAAAAGGCGTGGCCAATCAAGTCGGCCTCGTCATGGACATGCCACCACCACCCCCCCTGAAATTTCATAGTGGCCGCAGCCCCTGCCGCGACTGGTCTGCTTGTCCGCCAGATGCACGGCTTAGCAATTGGCAAGCCAGAGTTGCATTCATCTGTTGGCTCAGCTTCCACCTCGTCGTGTCTGTCCGTACCACCTCCGTGTGCATCTACATGCACATACATACGCTACCCAACTCCACGCTGCTATTGTGCAAGGGTGACGGTTCCACCCGCTGCTCTCGTCCCCCTCTGGTCTCCGTCCTTGCTCGAGGAGGGGGGGGGAGAAGAGACTACTACTTGAGCGCACCATCTCCTCACCATGCTACATCTACTCTTTGAACAAGGCTTGCTCCATCTGCTATCCAGGCTCCTGGGAAAAGGTGGTTTTTATTTTTATTTTTTGCATTCTTCACTCTGCTCGCGTCTCGCTTGGAGCTCTCTGCTCTTTGCCTGTCTGGAGCTGGGGCCCCCCATGAGACGTATCAGTAGGGCAGCGTCGACAGCCACTGTTGGGTTCTGCTTGGCAAGCAAGGCAGACGCAAAAGGTAGCGCGGCTCCGGCAGCTGTAGACGCGGCTTGTATCTCTTGCCTGCCCTCCATCTGACCATGGTCAACCTCACGGGCGTCAATCTGTGCCCGCCTCCATTCTATGATACGCGCCTCTTTGGCAGCGGCGGCTGTGAGCTTTTTTCCCCCCCCGTGCTGCCGACTTGGAGACGCCGGGGAGGAAAAGGGACAAACATGCTGACGGCTAGGCGTGCGCAGATGTCCAGGGCCGCATCTGCCAACGGGTGACGGATGAGCTGACGTGCTGTCTGCCGTGCCCCATGGCGGAGTGGGTGTACCCGGACAACTTTGATACAATCACAACGGCAACGGAATGGCTGGCGGCGGTGAGTGCCATTTGCTGCGTCTTGCTGCTGGCATCGTGGGCCGTTTTGCCGGTGGAAAAGACGAGCCGCCACTATCTCAGCGTCAGCTTCACCTTTGGCGTCTTGTTGATGAATGTGAGTAGGCAGGGGCCGAGGAGCAAGTAGAGGCATCAGTGGCACTGACAAGGACTACGCGTGCAGCTTGGCTTCATCATCCCGCTGGCAGCGCAGCCGGCGCAGTGCTTTGACAAGATTACGCCGCACGACATGCACAGCAGCAAGGTGTGCGGAGCGTCTGGCACGCTTCTCCTGCTGGGCGGGTGGTGCGGCGTCATGTGGTCCTTTTTGCGCTCCTTTTCCCTGCATCTGCAGATATGCTGGCAAGTCATTGTCGGGCGCAGCTTCATGCTCTTTGCGCACGGCGCGGGCTGGGGCGTGCCCGTCATTGGCATCATCCTGGCCCTCGTCTTTAGCGGCGTCTCCTTTCGCTTTGGCGCAACATGCCACATCAACCACGCAAACAGCCTGGCCGTCTTGTGGATTCCACTCCTCGTCTTTGCCGCCGCCACCGTCATCATCACCTTTGCCACGTTTGGCTACTGCGTAAAGGTCTATCTGGCCTCTCTGCTCGACTCGTCCGCCTCGACACAGGGCTCCGGCCTGCCGTCGTATACCACCAGCCTACGAAAGGTGTCGCCGCGCCAGGCCTATGGCCGTGTTAGGCGCGTCATTGCTCTACAGTGGCGCGGGCTCGCCATTGTGCTCATCATCATTGCCGACGTCATCTTCTTCTCCGTCGTCTTTGTCTTCCAGGACCACGTGGTGCAGACGCTGACCGAGGACGTCAGGCGGGCCGAGGACTGGGTGACGTGCTTGATTGGGGCGTCGGGAAACAAGAATGAGTGCCTCGGCCGGGCACAGGCCCTCGTTGTCAATGAGACAACCGTGGCAGCCGTCTTGTCGCTATTGGCGGTGGGTGCCCCTGTCTGCCTTGGTCGACGTGCACAGAGATGGCTGACTTGATGGTATTTCAGCTCAATGGCGTGTGGCTGCTTTTTCTCCTCGGACGCTGGTCCATGGTGATTGGGTGGAAAGAGCTGCTTATGCGAGCGGGCCACGCCAAGGAGGACGAGCTGGCATCAGCTGAGGCTCGGTACGAAAGCAAGAGAGGCTCGCCGTCGTACGAATTGCTGTCCAAGGGCTCGAGTGCGGTAGCGTCGCCACTGTCGCCCATGAGGCCGTCGCCCATTGCGCCCAGAAGCTCAGACTACTTTGGGCAGTCGAGTGGCAAGATGCCGCTACCCTTATCGAGGCCACAGCTGCCGCCAAAGCCCTGAGCGGGTGTGCTCGCTCGGTTGCGGCGGCGAGGACGGGCGCGACAAGTGTTTTGCTCTCGGGCGCAAGAGTTTTTTTTTTTTTTGCTCGTGGAGGGGGGAAAAATGGAGTAGGCGGCTTTTTTTTTCTTGCGATTTCTTTTCTTTTCAAAAAATTGTATCTCTTGTTACTTTACCCGGAAAGCGGACTGAAGCATGGCGTCGGGAAAATAATTCATTGTGTTGGACCCTTGAAATCAACCATGGTTGTTATACCGCGTCGTGACCTAGAAACCTTGTTGGAGCTCGACGGAAGCTACGGAAGCTGACAGCAAGGCGACGGCGTTGAAATCATGGCTTGATTGTTGGAGCCGAAACCGTCCTCGGACGGGGCGGAGACAAGGAAATGTCCGTGCCGAAATGGACCCCGTTGCGGCCCCCCTCCTTGTATGATTAGCGTCTGGCCTGCCAATCATGCCTCTTTGGGCAATGGTAGGACAGCTTATGCTCTGTTTAGCACGTTGCACCACAGCAAACTGCCCTTTTCAAGCAGCAGGCAAAGCGAGTAGCAGGCAGGGGGGGGGGAACGCAGACGCCGCACGCAAATGCCGGACACGGTTTTTGTCATTATCAATTTTTTTTTCGCAGTGCTACAGCCCACTTTGTAGCCTCGTATTCTCTTTCCAAAGGGCCGCTTTGAGCTAGGGCGAACATAAAATCCTAAAAACGGATCCAAGTGTAATTGTAGACGAGACCTGAGCTCCAGCGGGCTGCGAGGCTGGAGCTTGGGGTTCTGGGTACAGGCCTCGGGCCACTGCCGCCAAGATGACGTTGGGGGGGACTTTACGAAGCCTGGCTTCCGGCGGGTCCGGGAGAGAGATGGAGACCAGGCCGGAGGAGGAAGAGAGAGGGTGAGAAGGCAGAGTGAAACGTCTACTATTTCCCCCCCCAAATACTTGTTTTCTCTCGAAACAGAGTAATCCTGGTGAGCTTAAAAAGTGACTGTAAGACGAGAGAGGACACGGCAAGCAAAGAGGGCTGAAAAAGGCGAAGAATGGGTCAAGAGTAGGAAGAGCAAAGTCGGTAGTGGAAGAAGCAAGAGAAGCAAAGTCGCTATAGTGGAAGAAGAAGGAGAAGCAAAGTCGCTATAGTGGAAGAAGAAGGAGAAGCAAAGTCACAGGGAAGAAGAGGAAAAGGAAAAAAAAAAAGAAAAAGAAAAAGAAAAAGAAAAAAAGAATGGCGGGTGGGGCCGAGTCCATGGATGAGATTTGGCAGCGGCAGAAACTGCTGGCAGGAGCAAGAGACGATGATGAGGGGCGGCGAGTCTCACGGCTTCAACGGTGGCTGGCGCAACGAGTCAAGAGCAAACACATCATGTACCTCTTTCTGGCGGGCATGGGCATACTGATTGCCTGCTGCACATATAGCTATCTGTGGCACTACGAAGCGGCCATCAGCCGGCCCTGGAGGCCCGACGCAGCAACACGGCTCTTCAGTTCGCAGCCGCTGCCGGAGCCGGTCAACGGGAGCGACATTGGGTCATATGAGCTGCCGCTACGGACACGCGGGCGCGACATTGTGGACGCACAGGGACGGCGGTTCCGGCTGGCGTCCATCAACTGGTACGGGGCGAGCGACGAGCTGTTTGTGGTGGGCGGGCTGGACGTGGTGCACCGGCGGACCATTGCGCAGACGATTCGGCGGCTGGGCTTCAACAGCGTGCGCATGCCGTATTCGGACGAGCTGGTGGTGCGCAACCCCGTGGTTGACGGGTCGCAGACGAGTGCGAATAGCGATCTCGAGGGCTTGCGGGCGCTCGACGTGTTTGCGGCGGCGGTGCGCGCTCTGACACAAGCCGGACTGGCGGTAATCATCAACAACCACATCACCAGCGCCACGTGGTGCTGCGGAGCGAATCCGTGTGATGCGGGCTGGGCAAACAGCCACTTGGGACCGCTCTGCCGCGTGCGCCAAACCGAGGAGCAGTGGATGGCCAACTGGGAGCGCGTCATGGCGCTCTTTGTCAATGACGAGCTCGTGATTGGCGCCGACTTGCGCAACGAGGTGCGCGGGCTCTGGGGAACCATGCCCTGGGCCAAATGGGCTGATGCTGCTGAGCGCTGCGGCAACCGGCTGCTGCGTATGCGCCCCGACTGGCTCATCATTGTCGAGGGCACCGAGTCGGCAAACGACTTGTCTGGCGCGCGCTCGCGGCCCATTGAGCTCTCCGTGGCCAACCGCCTCGTCTACTCGGCCCACGTCTACGCCTGGTCCGGCTGGGGCAGTCTGCAGGGCCGCTTTGCCCGCCGCACCTATGCGTCCTTTGTGCGCGCCATGCATGATAATTGGGCCTGGCTGCTCAGAGACAATGTGGCGCCCGTCTGGGTGGGCGAAATGGGTGCGCCGCGCCACCCCTCAGTGGGCGATGCGCACTACTGGCGCAACCTGATGCGCTTTTTGCGCCGCGTCGATGCAGACTTTGGCTACTGGGCCCTGAATCCGCGCAAGCCCCATGCCAACGCCACTGAGTCGTACTCGCTCGTTGCCGATGACTGGGTTACGCCCGTCCTTGACTACCGCCTCAAGGATATGCGTGATTTGATGCTGGGGGTGTGAGGCTTGTTGTTCTTGTTGTTGGCGGCGTCTTTTTTTTTTCCTCCTTTTTTTTTACTACCAGGCGCTAGACGTGCTAGACAATGGCTAGACGACGCGCTGGATTGCTAGACGGCAAGCATTGGACAGCTAGACGACAAGCATTGGACAGCTAGACGACGTGCTAGACTGCTTAGACCAGGCGCTGCATCGCTAGACACCCACAACCAACAAGAGGGGGGGGCGGCAACAGCTAGCCCAGCTTTGTACCCATTTGTACTCTTTTTATTTTCCACATGGAGCCTTGCTTCAATCCTCTACTCCTCGCCTATACATGGCTATACTTGCCTCGCCATGTGTCTTTGTTCTGTTAGTCATGCATGCATCTAACAAATTCACGGCCCCGAATTGCTCCGCATCTTCAACTCCTCTTGTCAACCAACAACGTCCAAGCAGAGCTTCATCCCACTTTCACTACATCAACCACGACTCCCCCCCCCCATCTCTCCAAGCTACTCTCGCCGTTACTTTGCTCGATGCAACTCTTCTCCAGTCTCATTGCTCTTGCTTACCGCCACCACCAGTAAAGCCAGCCTTTCTCCCCCTTCTCCCCTTTAGATACGTGACATCGCAAACAAGACGTCGCCACTCTTCATGATTGCCAAAACGTCACTCCCCCGCCAAGCTTGGCCACGGCGGTCACCATGATGGATTCAAGCAACGGGGCCAAATGGGAACGGCCATTCAAGTCAATATCAGTAGGCAAGTGTTATGTTCAGTCGGCCCAGGATCGCGTACGTCGTCGCCTCTTTGTCCCTACCTTTCCCCCTTCTGGTGCTTGGGCCCTCGACACCAGACTAATGTCTTGTTGTATGCCGTGCAGTTTGGCCCCCGTGCTGCAAAGGCCTCTCTGGAACGTGACAATTACCATCCCGCTTATTCACTTCCCGAGGACATGAACTGGCCTGGTCCTGAAGAGAGCTGGCAAATCCTCGACCACCACGATGACGACGATCCCCTTTCCATCTTTAGACGCATGCCCACCATGCAGTCGTATAGAAACAACTTGACTGCCCTTTCAAGGCAGCATAATGTGCGTCGTTGTTGCTTGCGCGCTGGCCTTGGACCTGGCGGCTGACTGCCTAGACAATTGGACAGCTCTATCTCGTTGCATACCAAGAATACATCTACGTCTACGTTCCCCACAGCGTTCCCACCCAGACGCTGAGCCATCGGAAACCAGAGCTTTGTCTTGCGCCTCCCACCACGCCTGCCGCCCGCATGGTGGGTGGCTATCAGGATGCCCAGAGGCCTCATGCCATTAACCACTTGATTGTGGGCATGCTTGGCACCCAGGAAGTCGTTGTTGTCTGCTGCGACGATGGCGACGTCATTGCTTACTATACCCAAGATGTTGCCAATTACATCTTGGCCACTTGCGACTGGCCAGACGGCACTCCACCCGTGCAAGGATGCGACTTGTTTTGTCCCACCAACGTTGAAGCACCTAGATGCCTGCTTCACGAAAACGTGGGAAAATCGGCATGGGGGCTGGCTGTCCACTCAAGGTCGCGCCTCATTGCCGTTACGTGTAACCGCCACGAGATTACAGTCTTTGCCTTTGCACTGGCCACGCCATGCAGCGGCACCCACGGCCGCGACTGTTGTGTCGACCAGTTTTGTCGATATGTCGACTCCCACGTCCGTCAGCGTGCTCGCAACTGGAGAATTGTCATTAGCCTAGAAAATGCTTCCAATATGCCCAATGTTTGCTTCATTGACGACGTCTGCGGTGCAGCCGAGTATGTATGCGCCATTGACATTTATGGCTGCATGTGGGCTGCAGATATCTGGACGCCACATCAGCCTCTGCTCCTTGTTGACGCGCCCAGCCTGGATCGGCGACGAGAATGGCAGTAGGCGACCCCTTTGACCCCCTGAAGGAGTGTGGCTAGGAGTGTGAGCAAGACTGACTAGCGAGTCGGCGCAGCGGCTGGGGACTTGTTGCCCTTTCACCCGAGCATTTTGTCGAGGTTGAGACGCCCGAGGAGCTGCTCGGTCTCCCCATGGACAGCATAAAGGTGCACCCAAGGAGCCGGGTTCTTGACATTTCAAAAGGCTTCTCGGTGATTCCGGACAATCCCTGTCGTACCAGCAGTCTCTTTGCTGGCTTGTCATCGACGGACGATGGCGACGATTACCACTTGGGGCTGCAAGCGTCGCTGGATTCAGAGTCGGATGAAGAGCAGCAAGGCGGCGACGGCGAGCAGGCTGGTGGAGCAGCGAGCCTTTGGCAGGCGCTTGAGAATTCACTGGGACGACGGGGGATATGCGCCAGCAACATGGCGGGCGGCAACAGTGCATATCGCCCACGAGCAATGGAGCCAGAAGAGAGGCTGGACAAGGTGTATTTTCCTCAGTCTGGGCGGGTATTTGAAGCTCCCGACACGGCCGAGGAGCTCATGATGTTGCTTGACCAGCCATGGAGCCCAAACAATGTCGAGGTGGATGGGGAAAGCGTCAACAAGCTGAGCCAGCAATGCCACTTTTTGCGCTTCTTTGCGCAAGAGACTGAGCTGCTGCGGCTGGGCGGCAAGCAAGAGTGGAAGGTGTTTTGCAACAAGTCGCGGCGAAACGAGAGCGGCAGCATCGGCACCTTTATGAACCACATGATGTTCCGGGCAGCTCGACGGCTTAGCATGGTGATTGAGTTGGCGGAGCTGTCGCTGGTGGTGGTGGGCTCTGCCACGGGCCAGGTGATGCTCCTGACGCCGACGCGGCTAGCCAGGGCGCGCAAGGCGGCCGAAGCGCGGCTGGAGCACGGCTTCCGCATCGAGGCCATTTTGCCGCTGCTGCCCGACGAGCAAAAGATGAGGAGGAATGCGAGGCCCTTGCATGGCGTGGCCGTGGCGCCGGTGCAAGAGGGAGGTGTTGACGAGGGCCATGGGCAACGAGGTCAAGCTCGAGGCAAGGGCATGGACCCGCGACGGTTTCGCGTCATGCTGCATTACCGAAATCACGACGTGTGGACCTATGAGATTTGGCGCGAGCAAGAGACGGAGAGGCTGTGTATATTTTAGCACTTTTGCCGACTAGGTGAGTAATGTGTAGAGTTGCCTAGGCTAGACTAGGCCAAGAATGAAGGCGACTTGTATCTTACAAGACTAGGCCAATAATCAAGGCGACTGATATCTCGGAGACTGTATTTGAATGCGACTGACATGTTGGCAGGCCAAGCCGGTAGCAGTGCCATTGTTTCAGGGCAGCACCAAGGAGTGTGTAAGAATAATGTCTATATATTTTAGTGTTATCTCTATCTTTTTTGAATCCGTCATGTTTTAAGCCTAGACATGATGAATGATGAGAGAGCCGAGCCGCATGATTGGCCAGTTGCTTATCTCTTGGCCGTGACTCGCGACTCCCCCCCCCCAAATGCGCCGGGGGCTTAAATGGTGCTGCCTTGTTGGGGTTGGTAACGGTCCCAAAAAAACGTGCCTGGTTCCTGGGACGTTTTTTTCTCTTCTTTTTTCTCTTTTTCCTTTTTCCTTTTTCTTTTTTCTTTTTTATTTAAAAAAAAAGTAAAAAAGTGAAATGCGGAACATGGTGCAAAGAAATGACGTTGAGGATTCTTAAAGGAAGAGAGAGAAAAAGAAAAGAATGGGGTAAGGCAGGGAATGTTTTCTCCGCGTGTATTGATTCGTGGAGAGGAGATGGGAGAAGCGACGCTACGCCAGGAATTGGAATACCCATCTTGGCGCAATGTGCAAAACCCGTCGTGCCTTTTAAAAAAAGTCACTTTTAAAAAAAGTAGGATAAACGGTTATAATATTCAAAGCCTTTTTTTACATGGATGTATACAACTTTTTTTAATCCAACAAGAAAGAAATCAGAGTTGCGTCTCTATGGTTTTTTTAACCTTTGGGCAAGTATGCTTAGATCTGCGCCCCGTCCTTATCTTTCCCACACCCCCGGTTCATGGTATGCGATCCATTTTTTTTTTTTATCTTCGGGTGACGGGGAAGGGGGGGGGGGGTTTGTTATCTACGGGTTTTTATTTTCCTTCTTTAAAAAAAAAAGAATCTAGTCCCTCTTCCTTTGCCTGCCAGGTTATAACGTGTCGTTTGGTGCTGCTTATCCCGTCCGTCATGCCCGCTTTGCATCATACATGTATACGCACACGCCCACCCCCCCTTTTTTTTTGGCTCTATCCGTTTCCTTGCCTCGTCTCTCTCTCTTTTGGGTCCGTCTTGCTTTTCTTTTCCTGGCCCCTTCACTAATCGGGCCTTGTTTTCCAGCTCTCTGCTCTAGCTCTGGTGATTTCCTACTTATGATAAGCATAATTCTGGTCCGGTAGACACTAAATCCCTTCTTTCCCTCCTTCTCCTCCTTCTTCTTCTCTCAAAAAACAAGAAGAAAAAAAACACCTCGCCACAGCTTATATACCTCTTTACCTGCCTTTGGCCTCTATTCTTCTCATCGTTCTTTCTCCCTCTCTCCACAAGACAAAAAAGATAAAAAAAGGGTCACCATGTCTTACGCCCACGTTGGGCCGCCTACAGAGTTCAATGCCACCAACAAAATCACTGGTGGTGACTCCACCTCGGAAAACCTCAACCAATGGTACCAGTCGGGCGACCAGGCCTTTATCCTCGTCTGTTGCTGCCTCGTCCTCCTCATGGTCCCCGGCATTGCCTTTCTCTACTCGGGCCTCGCCCGCCGCAAATCTGCCCTCTCCATGCTCTGGGTTGTCATGATGTCCTTTTCCGTAATCGTCTTCCAGTGGTACTTTTGGGGCTACTCCCTCGCCTTTTCAGATGGCTCCTCAAACGCCTTTATTGGAAACCTCAACCACTTTGGCCTCATCCACGTCTGGGCGGCTCCCTCGGTTAGCTCGCCCCTCATCCCGGCCCTCTTGCACTCCCTCTTTCAAATGATGTTTTGTGCCGTCACCGCCGCCCTGACGGTTGGGGCCGTTGCCGAGCGCGGCCGCGTCATTCCCGCCATGGTCTTCATCTTTTGCTGGGCCACCATTGTCTACTGTCCCCTGGCCTACTGGGTCTGGAATCCAAACGGCTGGGCCATGAAGCACGGCGTCCTCGACTATGCTGGAGGCGTTCCCGTCGAGATTGGCTCGGGCGTCTCAGCCTTGGCCTATTCCTGGGTTTTGGGCCAGCGCAACAGCAAGCTCATGTCAAACTTTCGCCCTCACAACATCTCCCTCATTGCCCTCGGCACCATCCTGCTCTGGTTCGGCTGGCTCGGCTTCAACGGCGGCTCGGCCTATGGCGCCAATCTGCGTGCCGTCATGGCCTGCTGGAACTCGTGTCTGACTTCCATGTTTGCCGCCATGACTTGGTGTCTCCTCGATTTTCGACTGGCAAGAAAGTGGTCCATGGTTGGCTGGTGCTCGGGCGCCATCTCGGGCCTCGTCGCTGCTACTCCAGCATCAGGCTATCTCGACCCTTGGGCCAGCATCATTCTCGGCATCGTGGCCGGCCTTGCTTGCAATTTTGGAACAAAGAGTAAGACATCTTTGCTTGTCGCCGTCTTTTGATTTTGCTAACCCCATCGCCTCGTTTGCTCTCTAGTCAAATTCATGGTACACATTGACGACTCCCTCGACGTCTTCGCAGAGCACGGCATAGGCGGCATCGTTGGCCTCTTCTTCAACGGCTTGTTCGGCACAAGCAGAGTCATTGGCCTCGACGGTGTCAACTCGGGGTCTCAGGGTGGCTTCATGGACCACAAATTCGTTACTCTTGGCTGGCAGGTGGCTGCCATTGTGGCTGCATGTGGATATGCTTTTGTCGTATCAGCCACAATTGCAAAAGTAATCGACCTAGTCCCGGGACTCGGCTTGCGTGCTTCCGAAGAGGCTGAACTCCTCGGCATGGACGACGACCAACACGGCGAATTCTCATACGACTATGTCGAAGTTCGTCGCGACTTCTTGGCCTGGAGCCCCCACCGCAATCAACCAGCCCAGGGCGGCATCGTCATTGAGCCACAACACGGCATTCCCGAGCATGCCACCATGGCTCGGCCCAGCATCTCTGGCAGCTCTCCAGCCTCAGACTCCAAACAGTCAGCGCCTCCCTCCTTGAACGATATTGTCGAGGAGAAGCCACCCGAGTCTCATACAAACTGAGCCTGCTCTTTTCCGTCTTGTTTTGTTTTTTTGACTGTTTCTCGTTTTGGTGCCACGGGCAGATATAGCATGAGCCCTCAGGATGGCGTTGGCGCAAAGCCTGAGTTTGGTGTTCTTTTTTTTCTTGTCTTTTCTTTGGATGGCAATACCCCATATCATCAAGGCAGAAGCGATTCACGGCTTAAAATTTCAATAGTATTCTGACACGGTCAAGGCCGATGGTTGAAAATTGAAAGTTGAAATTCTTTACAGCTTCTTGTGCGCCATTAAACGCCAGCCATGGAGCGTGAGACGACGGAAAAGAAAATGTGCTGCAACATGATGCTAGTGCTCCCATGCGTGATAGCGCCTTCATTGCGGCGGAACGCCGTCAACGACTTGCTCATAAGGTGGCACTGGGTAGTCTGCAAAACAAGCATAGTCAAACTGAGCCCGCGACGTCATCTCTTCCTGAACCTTGACAAACGTGTCAAACTCGCACCATCCGTCCTTGCGACTCTCGTCACATTCAGGCAGACTTTTGCCCAATGGAAGTGTGCGCTGATTAAGGACAAAATGAACATAGGTCGTCTCGTTGCCAGGCAGGTAGCCCTGACGATTCGGTGAAAGGGGCTGCGGGGTCTTGATAATCTCAATGTCGAGGCGCGCGCCAAATGGCGTCAAGTGAGAAACGGTGAAGTCGTGGGGACCAGCATTCTCAGTCGGCAACAGTTTCTTGGAAAATTGCCGGAGCCCAAAAGCAGTAAGAATCGAAATGATGTTGGTGTCGTGCGAAAAATCAAAGTACAAGGTTTGGTTCAGGGGAAACGTCATGGTGCTGCTATCGAGCGTCACATTAATCTGCGAACCAGAGTAGCCAAGCGTGTGGTTCTTTAACCGAGCAATAACTTCCTGCTGATAGCCAAGGCCAACGGCGCGCTAATAGAAAAAAAAATTGGTCAGTCAACACAGCAGAAATCTGAGTCGGGGCAGCTCAGCACTTACTCCTGTCGGGCTGCCAAAGGAATTTGTAGCTGAAAAATAGAGGTCGATGGAGTAGCCAAAGTCTTTCCACTCTTGGTAAGTAAAGAGGTCGCAAAACTTGCTGTAGCCATATGCCACGGTTTCATAGGGGCACATGGTTTGGGCTGCATAGACATCATCAGCAGTCCAGTTGAAGCCCTCAGTCATGGACTGAAAGCGACGAGTAGCATTTTGAAGATATGTGTGCACCCAGGTCCTTTGAACCTTGCCAGCAGTCGACTTGGCATAAGCGTTGGGGCACATGAGGGAGCCGGCAAGTGAATTGTTGAAGCCTGGCTGCTCAATAATGACTTCAATAGTGGCATTGTTTGTCCTGGTAAACAACGTACATGGTCAGTCCATGCCGTAGCTATTGAAGAAGGAGCACAAGAGAGACGAACCACTCGAGGCCAAAAAAGCCGGCTAGCCAATTTTCTGCAGACTTGAGCATACGGTCTTGCGTCTTTTGCAAGCACAAACAAGAGTTAGCAAGCCATTGGATAAAGAGTGCCTAGTCAGCGTGGACGGGGCGTGGGCTCACCGTTGTTCGAACAATGATTTTGCTTTCAGGGTTATACATGGCGCCATACATGTAGCTGTGCAAGACACCTGGTTGAGGTTAGACACGCAAGCTAAGCCGTGGTGGGAAACATCATCAAGTAGTACCAGAGTCAAAGAGTTCCTGACGCCCCTTGGGAACCAATATCTCGGCACCAAGCTCATACTTCCAATCAGAGAGAAACGCCAGCGCATCCTTGGGCTTGAAATCTTCAGCATCGGCAATGCGATGCCCAAGAGCAGCAACAGGAGACCCCGTGGTTGGGTATCGCGAGCCGTGACGCGACAGCATCTGAACTTGGACTATAGAGGCGCCAGGGGGCAAAGGATACTCGTCGACACCAAACCCAGGCGAAGGGGTATAAGGAGAGAGAAATCCCATGAGCTTAAAGATGGAGTCGTCTGCTGGGCGCATGCCCTCGATTGGAATAGACGTCTGCAGCGGCTGGTTGGGGCTAAAGGTGGCCGAAGCATCAAAGGACCTAGTCTGAGCCAGCAGTGCCGCAGCGCCAGTGGGCGTAGGGCCGGCCCATAGCTCGGGAGAAGTTTGAAAGTACTGGGGCGGCGGCGAAGTGGGTGGACAGCTGCACGAGGAGGCGCCGGCCAGGGGAACAGCAGCAAAGTAGCGCACCATGAGCAAGGCCAGGCAAAGAAGGGCTAGACACGCCATTGCAGGGTAGACGAGGCGGCGGAGAGAGGGCTTGTAGCGGTGGAGGTGTTGAGGCCGCGGTGCAGATGCGGAGCCGAGCAGCGTATTATTGTCGGCGTCGGCATCGCTGTCCTTGGTCTTTTCGTAATCATGGTCATTGTCGTCAGCGGCAGACGAGGAGCCAACAGCATTGTAGTCGTCGCCGGGACGGACGGGCTTGTAGCCGTAATCGGGAGCTCCCATGGCTGGATATGAGTGTCGGGGCGGTTGGCCGGCAGGCTCTCTCTCTCTCTGCTGCAATTGGACTAGGACGGGACGAGAGGAGCCGTTGTCGATGGTGAGGTTCAAGTCGTGGTGGTAGGTTGACGTTGGCTTAGAGTTTAACGGCGGCTTAGTGCTGCTAGGGCGGTGGGTATTTACTGGAGCGCAGGGCGCTGTAGGGAGTACTAGCAGCGGTAGCAGCGCTGACAAAAGGGGGCACTAGATGGACGTGTATAACGCGAGGGATGTGTTGCTTTTTTATTCTGGTTATACTTGAAGTATTAGCTACTAAGCACTTTGCCGTTGATTTTGCTCACTCTTCCCCCTGCTGCTAAATTATTGCTCACTCTTCGCCTGGCCGTTGATTTTGCTCATCTTTCCCCTTGCCACAAACTTTTGCTCACTCTTCCCCCTGCTGCTAAATTATGGCTCACCTTTCCCCCTTGCCATCAACTTTTTCTCACCTTTCCCCCTTTCCCCCCATCAATTAGCATACGCCCGCAGCGGGAAAAACCCATCGGGCATGGGCTCCAAATGCCACACCACCGGCCCCCTCTCCATCTCAAACGCCTCGCGCCACTGCCTCTCGAGCGCCGCACACGGCCTCCACGCCAACTCGCCATCCCTCAGCCGCATGCGCACCAAGTGTCGCTGCTCATGCTCGCCCGCCCCGTCGCTAAAGCCCTCGCGCCGATGCAGCAGCACCAGGTTGTTTATAAAGTGCACGTCGCCCGCTTGCGTCGGAATGTGGAGCTCCGTGGCGCGCGCAATGTGCTCCACGGCGTCGAGGGCTTCGTTTTTGAGCGGCGAGAGCTGGCCCTTGTTCCAGAGGGAGGCGCGGCTGAGGTTGGCGACGATGCGGCCGTCGTGGTGGAAGAGGATGGGGCGAAAGTTGACGCGCGGTCTGGATTTGTTAGCATTTGTCTTTTTTTTTTTTTTTTTCATCGGCAAATCCTCGTGCTTCTGCCAGTTTGCCGGGGAAAAAAAAGGGAAAAAAAAGAGAAAACAAAGATGATAATTACAAGAGTAAGAAAAAAAATAGACTCACAGGACAAAGGGCCAGTCGTCTTGGGCAAGCACCCCAAGTAAATCTGGTCGACTGCTGGCCAGCACATTGTAGACGGTATGCATCGACGCAATGACACACTGCCCTCCAACCGCCGCCGTGCTTCTCGTCAACCAGCTGACAATGTCGCCCGTCTCTTCATTGTGAAACGTCTAGGAGACCGACGCGCATTTAGTCAGTCGACTCCGTCTCCATATGACCGACTTGTTCTCAAATCATCCCATCTTCATCTCTCCCCTCTCAGACTCTCCATTCGCCCCTCGCCACGCACAGCTTGATATTCACTTACAATGGACCCGGTTGAGTGACGCTGATGTGTCGCCTTTTCCTCGCTCGAGTCGTCGGCTATAATGTGCACTGTGGTCCCTCGCAAATCATGACATTTGTTAGCCTCCTTGTCCGTTACGTTTGCTCTCCCTCTCGCCTCTGCCTTCTCACCCAGCATGTTGCCCTTTGCGTCCTGCCGTCCGTACTCGTTGGCCACGTAGCACTGGATGCCCAGATATAGCATCGTCAAGTCCTCGACGCCGTACTTTTGCACTTGGAGGCCGCGCACCAGGCCAAAGCCCCTGCCCTCGTGAACCTGCCATCGCACCTCTTCCAGCCTCGGCCCCAGCCCGGGCAGCGTAAAGTTGTCGCGCGAAATGGCGTCTCCATCTAGACCTAGACCTAGTTTCGTCTTCTTGTTAGCATCTTGTCGGCATCGCCACCTCTCCCTGCTCTCCCTGCCTGGTGCCTGCTTTGCCCCTCGTCTGCCTCCTCTCGCCATTTTGCCTACCCTTAAAGGTTTCCAGTGCTCGCTCCAGCTCAGCAATGTCGTCGCTCTCGAGTTTCACAATGTAGTCGCTCGTCTCGCCAATCTGCTTGCCCGTCCACGCCATGCCCGACTTCACCACTGTCGGAAACGACGCAGGCAGTCCTCGTCCTTCCTTGTCTATTCCATCTCTGCTCTCAAGCCCCATCATGTCTCTCATCATTGAATCATTGACAATCTTGACTACGCGCATCTGTTCTCCTCGTTGGTGGCTGAATGCTTCTCTCTTGCTCTCGCTCGGTGGCTGGCCTCGACGCTGTTTTTAGTACCGCAGGCGCTACCAAGCCTGCATCCACTTGCCCCCTTTGCTCGACTTTGCATCATTCTTGCCACCTCGTCCTATACATATTTAACCATATGCCTCGTCTGAGCACCCATTGTCTTTCTCCTTTTTTAAAAAATGAAAAAGAAAAAAAAAACAAGGAAAACAAGTCTTCTAAACATTCCCATGTATAGGCCTATGCCGTCTTTTTTCCTACACAGAATTCCCCACCAGGATTCCCGCTCAGCATCAACCTCAGTCACCAGAACCAACAGCTGAGACCGTCTTTGGCTTGCTACAGCTGCAGTCGACAACGTTGTAGATACGTCATTCATTTCCCACCTTCTCGGAAATTTTGCTGTCAGCGTTTGCGCAGAGTCGTCGTCTTGCCTCTTTTTCCCCCTTGGCATGTAGTTATCTTTCGTTTGCCTCGTCACACAGACCCGCCAGTCCATGTCCAAAGGAAAACAGATACTCGTTGGCTTGCAAAAAAATCGCTGGGAAGGAAAAGAGATGAATAGAACCAGGGCAGATGAGGGTGGCTTGTTCAAACATGTTGAAACACACGGCCACATATACATGGCAAACAGAATGTTTAATCTATCGCACATGAAATGCTTCAGTGCCCTTGCGTGAATACCCTGTTAGACAAGCACTGAAATTATCAACAGCCAGCTTTACTTTTTTTGCTCCAGCCTTTCTTTGTATCTGACCCTGCCATCTAGGCCCTGTTCCCTTTCTTTGTTTGCTTCTTTGATGTGCTTCTGTCTCATCGTTGATGCGGCGCCGATCAGTCATTTGACAGGCTTCGTATTGGCACAGACATGTAAAATATGGGAAGCAGAGTAGCAAATACATACATAGAAAGAGATGACTACTCCTTTAGTCTGAAACATAGCAAATAATTCTTGAATGACGCAATTCCTATCATGTACCTAAGGAAAACCCCAGGCAAGAAAATGACTATGCAATGCGATTTATCATCCACCTAGCGACTTTTTTAATCTCAATAACGCAAACAACTTCAACCCCTATAACAGGTAGTTAGCTACTATCAACATATACATCATGACCCAAGTCTAGCATGTTCTTGTCTTGCATGTCTCATTTCCTTGACTGCATCCCTTTCGCAGTCGCAAGACAGATGGCGTCATAGGCATTCTCAACGCAACCCTCCGTCGTCTCCTCACTGCTGCAGCATTATGTAGGGCGTTCAGAAGAGTGTAACAAAAGTCTCGGTTCGTTTTTACCCAGATCCTCTGCTTTGAAAAAGGAAAACAGTAAACAAGACGAGGAAAAAAGACAACTCAACTCCGAAGTACTCGCCTCCGCCATCGAGAAAACGCACAGACAATTGATGAAAGCCATAATCTCAGTTATGCTTTTTTGTTCTACTTTGCTGTGTACTCAAACGGAGATACCTGTAAATTTTGCGCTGCGTATTGAAAATATTTGAGATTCGAGCAGCCATTACGTCACCTGCGTTGGCGTATGTCTTTAGGGCTGCCAATTCTCATCATATAGTTGAGAGATAAAAAAGTAGTCGTTTGTTGTCGCATCGCATAATCGCAGTTGTTTCCACTCGGAATCTATGGGAACAAAACAAAAGTTAAGAAGCAAATCAACATGTCGATAAGTCTCCTGGTTTAGACGAGCAGGCGGTAATTATAAAGGTGATGATGTAGTGACATGTTCAGTCACAATCATGAGCAAACGGCAAACATTTCGGGGCATGTTCCTGGAAGAGAGACATGCACTTGATAAAAGAAAATTGTTTGTAGAGAAGGATTCTTGGAAATTAATTTGAAAGAATAGTGTTGAACAAAAATACTCGTGTAAAGATTTCTCGAACAAGAACATCAAGATAAGAGGGAGAGAAGGCGTACCCTTTTCTCTTGCATACTTTGCCGTCGAGCGGACAAAGCCAATCTCGTCTGGACTCAGGTCGCCTAGGTTCCTGAGATCTTGGTCCTGGCAGGCTAGTGAAAAGGGGCGTGCGCCCCTATTGCAATAATGATAGTAGGCAAGCAGTATCTTGGCTCCTGTAAAATGTGGCGAGATGAGATAATGTGAACTCTTTGCACCGTGGAATCTGAGTTGTCTTACCAAGATGATACTCCTTGATCATATCCTCACGTGCAAAACGACGCTGCGCCCCTGTGTTTAGCATGACTAGTCGACAAGTCACCGAGGGCTGGGAGGCGCTGCTTACTTGCATGCCATGCTTGCGAGCATATTCCGCATCATGGGCCGTGATTAGAGCCGCATTATGGAGCAGGATGAAGATGATAAGATACGTGACAAGCCAATTTTTCTTCTTATTCTGGAGCATCATCTTTTGGAGAGCATGCAGCACCTTCCTCCGAAGGCTTGCTTGTATGTCGTGGATAAGGACAAGGTCCAGCTGAGCACCCAAAACAGGTGGAATCGGAATCTTGCCCGCGTCACCACACGTTTCATCCAGAATGTTAGGTGGCATGCCAAGCGTATCTGGGCCGACAATGAAGCTTGATGTGGTGGAGAGACGGATAGACACCCACAGGCTTAATGTGGCATGGAGGAGCCTCGACGACTCGGGCGGCGTCGTGGCAGCGTCCATGAGTTCCACTGCGCGCGTATAAGTGTCGGCGAGAAGTCCGTCAGAAGCTTGGGCAAGCGAAGGAATCGCGTCATTCATGATGTCCTGTATGTGCTCCGAGTATGCCATCTTGGCTGCAGTAAAGTCCACCAGGGCAAACGGAGGCACCACGACCGACTTTTGTGTGCCCTTGTAGTCCCAGGTTCTACAAAGCTTGTCGCCATCCCGAGGAATGAATTCTCGCACGCGCAATTCGATCCACCTGGGCAAAGCGCCTGCCGACACGCAAATGACTCTGCTGCCTCGGGAAGCCCATGCATTGATTGGCTGTCGACCAGAGCCGAGCCAGCGGCGCGTCCACTCAAAACCAACGACTTGGCCAGGCTTGAAAAGCTTGACTTCTGTCACTTTGTAGCGCACACAGGGGAAGCGCAGGCCTCTTGGACTGTGAATGCTGGAGCACGTATCGCAGACACCAGTGGGGTCCCGCGGATTTGACTCGCACTGGCCGTCCAAAACAGTGAGTTGGGCTTGGCTTTTTCTAAGTATTAGGGGCATGAGGAGTATAGGTGCAAGAGGAGTATAGGGGGATGAGGAGTCTAGGGGCAACAGCAGTCTAGGGTAGGCGAGTATGGGAAGATGGGGGCTGGAGGGGACTCGGGATTAAAAAGCTTACACGTATGCGCTGCATCCTGCACCTGATGCAAGACCCCATCCTTCTGGTTTGCGCAGTTTGGTTGCGCAGCTTGAGGCTCTTAAACGGACCTCTTTTGCTCCGTCGATTCGCCATTGACGTGTCATTGTTGGACGACTCTTCAGCAGGGCCTTCAGGCTGCACACTGAGAAGCTCTGCATGCTTGCTGTAAAGGGCATGAGGAGCGTCCAGAGACATTTCTGGCACCAAGCCTGAGCAAGGACTCAGAGAACCCTCAGCAAAAGGCTGCGTGTGGGCTGCAGGGTAATCGAGAGAAAACAGACGAGACGAGGAGCAAGCATCTGTGCTAGTGGCCTCGTGAAGAGTCTTGCCGCGCTCCGCCTTGCATTGCAGCGGCATAAAAAGCAAGGGCTCTTTTTCAGCAGCATATTGATCCCCCAGACCATAGTTTGCGGGCATGACATCAGTATCCGTCATGTAAGCTTGACGTGGGCGTCAGTCACCCATGTACGTTGGAGACGGTCGGTTCGGGATGCTGTACTGACAATCTGGAGGTTCCCTGCTCATAATGTCCGAACAGGGACAAAATATCATGCCAAAGTCTGCCTGCCAAAGAAACGACAGTTCGGGCCATCGTGGATATGACATGGATGCGCTTGGTGGCGAGCGTTCAGCCTCCTGCCTTGTACAGCACCTATTGAGGTAAGATGTGCTAGGTTCTTGGATCATGGGCCAACAATGGTCTAGTTTTTTTTTCTTGAACGACGACGAGAGGCGCCAATCGTTCAAGCCAGAAACCAGATCAATAGGGCTATGTGTCACTTCCGTGGGAGAAATCAAGTCTGCCCTGTTATTCAAGGGACCCAATGACTCCAGTAGATGAGGAGAAATTGTTGCTCTCTCATTCATGGAGGAAAAGGGTCTTTTCAGAGCTTGAAATTCGACAGCTTCCTACAACCTTTTAAATTAGCTAGCTGAAACATGGCCATGACAGAATCTAGGTGATCATGACCGGTGTGCAATCAATAGCAGGCATGGGTATAGAGCAGAGAGGCAGGGGCTGACTTCTGAGCACAATGGCTGCTCACCATGGCATGGTAGTTGCTGTATTTTGGAGATGGCGTGCGTACAGAGACAGGCATCTAAGTGACTGCAACTCGAAACCAGGTTCAAGGATCTGCTTAGGGAAAATACAGTCCCAAATGACGAGGCCGATGGATAGGGGGGGTGTAGGGCAAACCAGAGGCCATCTAAGGGCAGGCGAGGATAATCGACGCAGAGAGTCAGTTAGAGGCGGGCAGAGTCGTTGCATGATATGGACCATGTGAGGAGCAAATGGGCCACGGACACTGCTAGACGAGTGCCACCAACATGCACAGCAAGGAGAAAAGAGAGACAAGCGGTTGACAGGGCAGGACTAGGTACATGTACAGTTGCACAAATACAATGCGGTTACACCAGCCCTGTGCTGCTCACCACTCTACACCCTCGGTCACCGGAAGGCTTGATGGTGAAGGAGCAAAAGAGAGGGGCGGAACAAAGATTGAAGCTGGGCATCAGGAGGTGGCGTCGGTCAGCCAAAAACGTGGAGATTTGACAGCCAATGAGTCTCGGTTGATAGCGGGTGGCACTGCCGCGACATGCGCCTTCGGATGCTTACATACTACCCCATTTGCAAAATCGCGTCTGCAATTCTTACCGACCCAGACCGACTACTACAACTACTACAACTGCAGCTACTACTACTACTCTACTAGTAGTAGCCCCTGTACGCATCCTGTTGCCCAGGTTGGTACTTGTACTAGTCAAGTCTAGGAGACGGAGACTCTCATCCTATGCCAGGTCCTAACTGCTTACTGGTACCTTGGGTAGTAGGCAAGGTGGCAAGTGGTAGACCACGGACAGATTGCAAGTACTGCTGCTGCTGCTCCTTCCTCCCAACTACTACTACCCAATTCGAGGCAGTCGCCGCCCTTAGATCCATCACGGGGCCATGAAAAGTGACAGGCAGGTATTCCTCTTTGGGACTGCCGGCGACAAGGCGTACCGCCATCGACGTTTTCAACGCAGTCAGACTCTTCTTGTCTCTTCATCTTGTCTCTCTGTCTTATAGCAGGGATTGCGCATGCGCATCGCCTGTGCCGTCTAGTCCTTACCTGCGGGTGCGTACCTGCCTATCAAGATGCTGTTGCTTGAAACCCCCACCCTGAGCCTTGCCCATGCAAACTCCCAAATCTCGCCCGGCTGCGTGGGTGCTGCCTCCCCTCTTGGCCACCCAGTGCTGCTAGTGGGTGGGCTTTATATCTGCTGCTAGTAGCGACTGCCTGGCCTAGCCTGCTTGGCCGACTACAAGGATACCAGTGGCCATCTCGGCCTCTTTTCCCCTGACAAGCCTTCTTCTGGCAAAGACTTTTCTCCCACGCCTCTTCCCGGTCTCCGCTTGGCCTCTGCCCGGCCGCTCCCCGGCCACCATGGACCTCAGCCAGGATTCTATTCACACCGTCATTCATCCCACAGCAGCCTTCTGTGCTTTGGCAGCAAGCCAGCCGCCATCAATGTCACCGACAACGCCACCATCTGTGCCTTGGTGCCACTCCACACTCAACCCCAAGAATCGAATCGAAAGCTTGACCCTGCCACTCGAGCCTCTTTGGCGCATCGATGGTTGCACGGCTTTGGGCACCCAGTTCTTTGCCTGCCCACTTTTCCTGCCACGGCATGCTATCCGGCCCTATCGGATTGACGTCTTCATCCCAGAGCCCGCCACGCTGCCTCGTCACCTCCGCGTCCTGCTCGACATGGACGCCACCTTCTACACCCATGATGGCCGTCGCATCGCGCCTCTGGCCATTACTCGCCACATTGTTCGCATCTTGGACCACTGGACGCGCTCTCTGCCACGCCCCCTGGACCGCTTCTATCACGGCCTGCCGTTTGGCTCCCGCATCGTGGTGCTCAACATGCCTCATGATGTCAAGAAGGCTCGCATCAAACTATTCCCTGCTCATGCCCTTGAGCGTCAGCTGCTCTCGATTTCCTCGTTGCGGCGCCTCTGGGGCCAAGACGTTGAGTTGCCACCCACTCTTGACTTTCATCAGGTCACGTATGTCTCTCAGCTGCATGACAGCGTCTGTCTCGTCCACGTCAATGGATCCAGTCTGGTCCTCAAGACCCTAACAAGTCACACAAAGTACCTCTACCACGAGCTCCGCAATCTTATCTCGATTCCTCCCCATCGTCATGTCATTGCCCGCCCCATGCACCTCATTATCAAGCGCTGCAGCTTTGGTAGCAAGGAAGCCGTTATTGGCTACACGCTGCAGTTTCATAGCCATGGCAGCCTTGACCGTGTAATACCCTTCTTTCAGCTACACTCGCGCCTATCTCTGTGTGATAAGCTCAACTGGTCATGTCAGCTGGTTTCTGCACTGCAACACTTGCGTCGCAAGGCAACTATTTTCTATCCTGACCTTCGTCTCGAAAACATAGTCTTGTCAGAGGCGGGCCATGTCGTCATGGTTGATTTCGAGCAGCGTGGCGTCTGGTGCGAATTCGCTGCTCCAGAGGTGAATGCCATCGAGTACATGCGCCTTTTAGCCGTCGATGACAAGATAGATCCCCTTATTCGCCAGAGGTATGTCCGTTTACTCGACACGACATTGCCCCAATGGGAGACCATGGTGGAGAATGAAAACTACGCAACCTCGCCGCCACCTAGTGATAACTATAACGTACCGTGGTCTTGTCTAAGCTCAGTCGAACAGGAGGCTTCCGAGGTTTATATGCTTGGCCGCATCCTCTGGTGCATCTTTGAGGCCACCAGCGCTCCTCAGCACTCTACTCCTTGGATTTCCTACCTGTGGGAGCCTGTAGTTGAATTCCCAAAGTACACAGCCATGACACCGGCTCCCGTACGCACCCTCATCGACCACTGCACTAGAGGCGCTCGACCTGGTCTTAGTGATTTGATTGTACGTCAGGGCAGCAAACTCGTCTTGCGTCGATTTGAAAACCCTGATGCTTCAACGCCGCGACTGGTGCAGAGCACCGCCCGCGATTGGTGGGCCACGGAGATTGAACAATCTGAGCGCTGGCTTCAAGCCCGCAGCCAAGGCATGGCCAATGGCAACTGGAACCACAACTATTATAATAGACCAAGCTTGCGCCAAGTCTACAATGCTCTCGAGGACATGCGTCTAGATCCCTTATTTCAGACTTGAAGGCGCTGCCTGGCAAAGGGAAACAATGACTTGCCTCGAGAGCAACAAGCCCCCCCTCCCCTCGGTCTGCACGAAGAAGGAGGCTTTTGAGGGAGACGAGGAGCCAGTTGCCAAAGAAGGCTCGGCTTTTGTTTTCCCCTTGTTGCTCTGAAATTTGAGCAAGGCCTCGGGCAAGCAGCAGAATCATGATGAAGTGAAAATTTGGGCCAGGCAGACACTTTGATTTTACATTAAAATCTAGGCCCGGGCCATGAACATGGGGTAGTTGTTTGTATCAAGAGATTGTTGGAGACAAGAAGACTTGCTCCTCTGGCTTGGTGCTGGCGACTGGTATCGATGGAACTTTTTTTGTGGTGTCTCACACTGGCACACACACTCACACACACACTTGGCGTACAACACATTTACCGGCAACCTTTACCGCACCACTTTTTGTGTCTACCTGGGTACATTTATGCCCTTGTGGGGGGTATGCACAAGTAACAAGCATGTGCGCAGCAGGGTGCATGAGTGCTACGCAATGACATTGGTAAATGCCGCGCCAAAAGCTGCAAGCTGCTCCGCCGCGGACACGGGTTCACTACTACCGCAGACTGCCGCCTGCCACCCTGGCAGCAGCAGTAGTACCTACATGTAATGTATACGTGCACATGACGACACGGTCAAACTACAGCCGCCGTGAAGAGGCAGTGCGCCGGCTTGAATCAAGACGTGCTTGGCGACAAGGGGATATGCTTGGGCTAGCAAGAGAGAAATGTCTCGGTCCCTCGGGAAAAGTTGAAGTATAATAAGGGGCGCTACCTGGTGCAACTATTCTTGAGCCATTGGGCTGAATCGACGCCAAAAAGAAGCAAAACCCAACCCGAGCGATACCGCCAAAGCATTCTTGAACCAAGCAAAAGCCCTTTCTCTCAATTTCGCCGCGTACAATCGTGGCTCCTAGTCTGCCAAGATGGCTGCTCTACTGTCACAAGCACATGTGGCCAGGCAGCGCTGCATAGAGGTCGTTACAATGTTGCTAGGCGCCAAGACTCAACCCACCGACATGATGGGCTAGGCACACGACTGCATGGCGTTTCGCACCCTGTCGACAAAACGCACCGAGCGCGCCACGGGGCTCGTCTTGGCAACCAACTTGCCACCCATTGGGGTGTCCCTTTTTAGAATGCTCTTGCCGTCTGACGAAGCAGACGTGGCTGACATGTTGTACCGGCCCGCCGACGAGGTTGATTGTTGGGGCAGGCTGTCCACGGGCCGGTCGGATTGTCAATCAATACCGTGCTGCTTCTTGAGCTGGGCTAAAGACTCGCGGCGGGCTTCGAGGTCTTCTCTCGACTTGATCATCTTCTCGGGCTGATGGTATAGAACTAATGCGACACGTCAGACTAGTGGTGGGCGGCGCGGCATGCAAAAGATGGCTTGGGCACAAGACTGCATACCAACTAGGTAGCGATTCTGAAAGTTGAAGCCATTCAGCTTGTCACAAGCTTGCTTGGCATCCATGACATCCTCATAGACAACAAAGGCTGTTCCCTTGGTGGTGCTCGAGATGCCCTGGCGCACTTGGCTAAGACGTAGAGTTAGCAAGTCGTCAAGGTAGCCATGGGTTCCTTGAGGGAATTTACCGGATTGGGCCAAACTTGCCAAAGAGATCAAAGAGCTCTTCGGGTGTGACGTTGTAGCTGAAATGGAGGGGAGACAAGTCAGTTTGGAGCCAATCGAATGCAATCACGGTGAGGCACACCTCAAATTCTTGACGAACAGAGCTCTGTCAACATGATTAGCCTGGCAAGTCCGCCACATAGTGCATCGGGGAAGAAACTGGTGGGGGAAACACGATTCCAAGGTCGGGGGTGTTGCGCCACGCATCCACACCGATGACAGTCGCAGCAGCAGGGGCAGTGGCATTTGTGCAAAACAAGAGCAGAAGAGGCGACTGACCGGTTAACTTCGGGGGCGAGTTTCCCTCCGCGACTACTCATATCTTGGATGGTTGACAAAAAGTTTGTGGAAGGCTTCTCGGTAGGATGCGTCGTGGGCAATGCGAGGCTGGAGGCAAAGGCTTGTGTTATGTCGGAGGGAGATGGAGAAGAAAGGGCGGACGAGGGAGAGATGGATGACGGATGGGGGAACGGGACCCATTGGCTCGGGTGTGTTTGGGCGCCGCACGTGACCTTGGCAGAGGGAGTTTGCGGCGCTGGACCCAAAGGGGGGGGGCGGCCTAGCTTGGGGGCAGGTTACGTGGACCGGTCAAGGTTGGCTCTGTTGCGAGGAAGCGCCCGGGATTAGGGCCTCTTGGCTAAACACTTGTTGGTGCTCACGAGTGAGCAGCGACACGTTGCAGTTGCACGGGCATCAAGAGGACGTGCAGCAAACGACGTGTCGTCTTTTTTTTTTTTTTTTAAACCCTTCTCTGCTGCTGGAAGCACGGCAAAGCGGTAAGGTCGGCAGCGTTGCGTCACGCAGCATCCAGCAGGCTGCAGCAGCATGTGTGGCCATGTGTCAAGGCATGGGACATGTATCCTGCCTGGTTCCGAAGCTGGCATAAAAAAAAAAGAGACTTGTGCATGCACTTTTTTTTTGATGTTTGCCAGGCGAGTGGAATTGCGCATTGAAACAAGGATTTGCAGGGGATCCCGTCGTGAAGCTTGACGCGGAGTGCCTTCTTTTTTTCTTTTCTACCCTTTTTTTTTTCTTCCTAGTCACCTCCTTGTTTGAAAACGTGTTTTAAAAAAAAAAGCTTGTATTCAACGAGCGAAGACTGTCATCTCTTGTGTGTGTATCAAGTGCTGTCATGGTGATTTCGAAAAGCCCGTTTACGTTTACCCACCCTATCCGAGCACCTAGTCGCTGCCGTGGCCCAACGGTGCAAGTCTCGGGGCTACCCTGTAGGCTGGGTGAAGGGCGGGGGAATAAGGATTGGTGCGCGATTGTCTTTGAGCTTGGGGTACTTTGCGGCAACACGCAGAATACCTGCTTACGTACAGCGGGCCAAGCAAAAACAAGGCCATGGCGCACGGCAAAACAGGCGCGACAAGTCGAGGGCAAGTTGCAGAGGGCAGGTGGGCGGGTCACAGCTCCGGGCGAGTTAACAAGCGCCCCAAGGCTTATTAACACAAACGCTCTTTGCCCTTGAGGACACAGTTGTAGGATGCTTGGTAGTTGAGGTCATAGCCGCCACGACTGGCCTCTCTTCTTCTTCTCACCCTAGTCTTGCCCTCGCCCTGCACTTGATTAAAATCGTCGCCGCCCGTGGTCGGCTTCGTGTTTTGCTCTGCTGCCCCATCAATTGCACCTCTTTGCCCCCGTCTCGGCCGCCAGCCGACGCCGCGCCTCTTGGCTTGCCAGCATCCTTCCGGCCTTCCGAGCCCCGTGTTCCCTTGACCAGCCGTGCTTGAATCCTCGCTTTGGCGGCCGAGCAGCGCCCGCGTCGACAAGGAGTTTGGAAGAAGAAGAAGAAGAAGAAAGCTCATTGCTGCAAGAGCCCGTCGTGCACGCCATGTCGCAGCGCGGTCCTTCTGGCTACGGCCTCGGCGGCCCCGGCCCCGCGTCGTATGGGAGCTCGCAACAGGCTGACGAGTCGACGGGCAACTTGCTTGACCAGATTCGTCCCTATACTAGCAAGGTGGAGGATATCATGGATAGCTTCAGCGAACCCATCAAGCCGTGCGTCTGCTGTGCTTTTGTAGTGGTTGCTTCTCGCTGATGTGGCTTCTTTTTTGTTTTGTTTTTGCAGCTACCTGCCTGCCATTGGCCGCTTCCTCATTGTCGTGACGTTTCTCGAGGACGCGCTGCGCATCATGACTCAATGGAATGATCAGCTCATCTATCTCCACGACTACCGCAATAGTGAGCACCTCGCCTCGTGCAGCCAATCAAGCTCAAGGACAAGCTAACCATTTCTCTCTTTGCTCTTTTTCCTGCTCGCCAGTCCCCAGCGGAATCACGCACTTGTTTCTGCTGCTCAATGTCGTTGCCATGATTATATGCTCTGGCCTGGTGATTATTCGCAAGCACTCGGACTATGCCGTGGCTGGCCTCATTGGCGTTGTCATTACGCAAGCTCTCGGCTACGGCCTCATTTTCGACCTCAACTTCTTCCTCCGCAACCTGTCCGTCATGGGCGGTCTGCTCATGGTGCTTTCCGATTCGTGGGTCCGCAAGACAAAGGCCTTTGCCGGCCTGCCTCAGATTGACGAAAAGGACCGCAAAATGTACTTTCAGCTCGCCGGGCGCGTCCTGCTCATTTTCCTCTTTATTGGCTTCGTCTTTAGCGGCAAATGGTCCTTGTGGCGCATCATTGTCTGCATTCTCGGCGCGGGCGCCTGCATCATGGTTGTCGTTGGCTTCAAGGCCAAGTTTAGCGCCATTCTTCTCGTTGTCATTCTTAGCATCTTTAACCTGCTTGTCAATAATTTCTGGACGGTGAGTCTAGCCTACGAGCTTGTAGAGCTGGTTGACCTTGACACGGGTTTGCTGATGCTTGTGCTCAAATCTAGCTGCATGAGCATCACCCGCACAAGGATTTTGCAAAGTATGACTTTTTCCAAATCCTGTCCATTGTCGGCGGCCTCTTGCTCCTCGTCAACAGCGGTCCCGGCCAGTTTAGCATCGACGAAAAGAAGAAGGTTTATTAATCCTCCAATCACGACGGCATTGGCCATGGCTAGTTCGAAGAGTACAATACAGTCACCACCCCCTCTATAAAAACCAAAAAAAGAAAAAAAAAACTCTTCCCTCGAGGCTAGACGACCTTTGACCTACCTCGATGGCCGTTTTTGGATTTTCTTGTGTCGCGGTGTGCGTGCGGTCAGTCCCTTGTAGGACAGGGCGGCTGTGTAGCATTGGCATGCAGTGGATCCATTTGCTGGTGTTTTGCCAAGTCGGGTCTTGGGCTATAACGCCGCACAGACGTGTTGCAGAGTCGACGGAGAGGATCAAGACGAAGAGAGGACAAAAAGTGTTTGGAAAAAAAAAGGAGAGCGTTTATTGGGCCTCCCCCCCTTTTTTTGGGGGAAGTTTTTTTTTTTTTTTTTTTTTGGCTTCTTCCCGCATGACATTGCTGGGTCGGCTAAAGTAGTGGCGGAGTAAACTAAAGGGTTTGCTCGAGGTTGAATAGACAAGGACGAGTGAGCAAGCAGTTGCCAAAGAGGCCCGAGATGATTGATTTAAAAAAAATTAGGCGTCGAAATGTATCGAGTCGACAAATGTTTACAAGTATTTTATGAGCACTGGAGAAGTAGAAGAAGAAGAAAACAGTCTGCCAGTATATGCCATGCAGGACAAAGAATACGAAACGGAATGAATACATGATGTGCAATGATCCAAATTCACTCCTTCTCCTACCCCTTTCTTCATTGCCCTCCCCATGTGCCCACCCCCCCCTTTT